>JAVTVY010014072.1:0-58792 GCA_036873755.1 Hanleya hanleyi
AACGGAATTGGCTATTGTTTTTACACTGTTCATGTACAGGTAATCTATCCATATGTACCCTGTCCATGTTCATGCACTTTGAGCCAGTCCATGTACAAAACTTCTGCGTATGCTCATGTACATGCACTCTGCGCAAGTTCATGTACTCTGTGCATATCCATGCACATGTACTATGTGCCTGTACATGTACAATTTGCCTGTACGTGTAATCTGTTAATGTACATGTACTCTGTCAATGTACATGTTCCTTGTCCATGTAAATGTAATCTGTGCATGTCATTCTACATGTACTCTGTTCACGTCCATGTATACATACTCTGTTCAAATCCATGTACAGACTCTGTCCATGTCGCTATATAGCTGAAAAGTTGCGGAATGCGACGTTAAAACTTAATTCTCTCTCTCAATGAACATGTACTCTGTACAATGTCGCATGATGTAGACCGATGAGAGAACAACAACAAGGATGACAGATCAATCATTTTATTATCCCCTCCAGTACATCCTACCCAAGCTGGGGGAGCCGCGTTGGGTATGTTTACGTATCTGGCATATTCTCGGCTGCTCTTGTCCAATCAGAAGTCGCCATTTCAGAAAGTTTCATCTTTGGCCGTGTTCGCTCTGAACCGTTTCTTCTAATCATCGTCGGGCAGGTCAGGATACCGTTGAGGCAACGTATCCCCAAATAGTTGTTTGCGCATTCTGAATATCTATCATCGCATGGGTAAATACATTCATCCGATGGGGTGGTGGGTCAGCTTGGTAACGAAAAACGCGACATTGGTCATCCATTCGACGACCCATTGAGTGTTGGGGCGTTGAAGTTGGGCCCATTCGAAGACATCCAATTGGTCCACTGGGTGTTACTGTGCGGATAAAAATATCGGACTTGGTCTATCTCCTTATGCTGCAGCACATAACCAAACGCCAGATTCAACTTAAAGGCCGTAGCTTGATCGTTGAATATGGCTTCCACGTAGCTGCGTAGACGGGCGAGGTCGGTCAGTCGGAAATTGTAGAAATCTTGAATTGGACGATGACGGTGGAAACAGTGTCGTATCATGGGCCAATGGCGCTGATAGATTTCACTCACTGGATGGGCGTTCTGTAAGAGATCGCTAGAAATGTTCCCAGAAAATGTTCGTTGTTGTCAGGCGTATGACAGGGAACAGTAATGCTAGGGATCGGTTGGGTGTAGGCGGGCTCTCCATGATCGCATCACCAGTGGCATTCGTCTCCCCGGGCTCAGCTTCACTAGGTCTGACCCTCTTGGTGCCTCTTTCGTGGGAAGTGACGGGCCACGAATTAAAGGCTGATGCCGTCTTAACTGACAGAGTAGTTTGAAGAGCTGACCACATTCATTGCATTGTTCCTTCGCGCCCTGTGGAGTGAGCATTCGTGGCGCCGTAAAGCATCTTCCCGATTAAATGACCGTGCGCACGTTATACAAATATACCGTGCGCCGTTGTGGATGGAGGACTCGTGCCGTCGCAAATCTTCTGGGAGAGTAAATTAATTCAGGCAGGTCGAACAAGAGAACATGTCGGCTGCGGATCAGAAAATGCTGAACATTCCCACCTATCGCATATCTTCTGGAATCGTATTGTGCATGAATCTATTAATAGCTATGCTGCGATAATCGGAGGCGCCGGACAGGATAACTTACAACAGGCGTACATCCAAATGCGCCCGTGCATCAGGAAAACAACCATGGCCATCTATGAACGGTATACCTTACTGCCGCTTAAAATGAAAGGCGATCCCACGCACAGCTCCAAGCGTCACTTGGAAGAGGATATGGAATTACCACCCACCGAGGCCCTGGAAAATGCGTTCAAAATGCGCAAACAACTGTTTCAGGACATGCTGCCTGAACAATATCCAGGCCTGCTCGACGACGATTAGAACAAACGGATCAGAGTGAACATGACGGAAGATTGAAGTTTCTAAATGGCGAGCTCTGATTGGACAAGAGCAGCCAAGAATACATCTAACGGGCAAGAACGAATATAACAGATGCAGCCCCAAATGGGGGCCTCTGATTGGACAATAGCCTACTTGTATTGTAAACATACCCATTGCTGCTCTCCTAGTGTGGGTATGGTGTACTGGAGGGGATAATAAAATGATTGAACTGTCATCCTTGTTGCTGTTGTTCTCTCACCGGTCTACATCATGGCGTCGAAGCGTTATGCTAGGGCATTCAGGCGTAATGACAGGGGTTGACGGGCGTCACCGCATTTCGATGAATTAACATTTCCATGAGATATCGAGAAAATCAGAGCTTCAGGGCTAATTCACCGGGGCGTTCAAGCGCTAGGCTTGACGTTGGCAGCCGTTGCTACAAGATGACACCTCACACGACGTATTCGGACCACGGATGGTTCATCTATACCCCAATCACCTTACTTCGCATCCCTAAAATGACCACTTTGTCTAAGACTCCTACTGATGACGTCACCAGTGACGTCACAGATGACATGGACATCACTCCAGTCATGGACGACATTTCGAGTGCTACAAGATGACACCTCACACGATGCATTTGGACTACGGATGGTCTCTCTCCACCCCAAAAACCTTGATTTACACGCTACTACGGCCAAACTGCGCATGCGCAGAATGATAAAACTGGACTAGACCCAAGTCCAATCCGACGCCACCCTAAGAGAACTTCAAAATAAGGCCTCCCACGGGCCAATCCGACCAATATGGGCCAATCTCGACCTCAAAACGTCCATTCCAATACTCTTTTTCTAATGCGCATGCACAGATAGACGCTATTTTCACACAACACCCATTCTATTGGACGCTACCTCATGAGAGCTTCACATTGATATCTCCCACGACCCATTCGGACCATTATTGGTCCACCTCGACTCCAAAAGCCCCTGTCAATGCCGTTTTCCCAGAATTCTGTCTGCGCATTCGCAGAATGTTGAAAACGGACGGCACACTGGTTCAGTCGGATGAACCCCCACGAATGCTACACTATGACACTTTCCACGCCCCATTCGTAAAGAATAGTAGACCCCAAAACATCCATGATTCCCCATGGTTCAGGTGGTGAAATATCGATTCTTAGCCATCATATTTTCACGCAAAAGCCGCCATAAAGTTCGACTTTTCATTTACCAATTTTATATAATCTGCGTGCATGCAACCTTGATATTGTGATGTGTTTTGACAAAACCATTTCCGAAATTCTGTTTCATGACCCTTTAGGTCAGTTATTGTGAACACAACTATTTGTGAGAAACAATTATGTAATTTCAAATTGATACAGAATAACATAGAAACTGCTTTGTAAGTGTACTGAATTATCCTGTTTTGACGACTGTGTTTACGTAATGTGACATTTCCCTGATCTGCTTGTCTAAGCTGCACCAAAGATATCAGAATTTAGTTTAGAGTTAACTGAACCTGTAATCTATAGGACTGTATAAAAAGGGATGACCGGCGCATTCAGGCATGCCAATACCATCAGGTCTCACAGAGGCTAATACCACCTAGTCTCCGGTGATGGATGTTACTATCTCCAGTTCTGAAAATGGCTGTTTACAAAATGGTCTGACGTTAATGAAGTTGTGTTAGTCTGCCTGCCAAATGCTGCCGATCATTCCTAAGTTAAGTGGAATGAATTTACACTAAATCGGTTTAAAGGTTATACCAAATGACTCTATACTACTTTGCATTAAAACATACCCAATAGTGTTCCAAACAACAAATTAGTATTTTTTTTTTCAAATAATGTCATCGAAGTGGGTTTCAGGACACGAATAGCACACATGTGGGGGAAAACGTATTGGAGCCGTGACCTCTGGTACATGACGTCACAACCTGATTACGATTGCGCCCTAAACTTTATAGTCTATGGCGTCGGGCGTTGTTACGAAAGATTCACCCAATTGTGGGAGTTCTAGCGTGATGTCGCTGACATTTTGACGTCACAACAGGCATTTGAGCGAGATCGTAATCAGGTTGTGACGTCACAGGTCAAGCGATCACAGCTTTCGCCGTTTTGAAAGGGACATGAAATTATCACACTTTACTGCTGCTATTTCCAACTTGGGCAGTTTGAAAACTTACAAAAATGTAAAACAAGTCTATATAATCACCTCTACAACAATTTAGCACCAAAAAGTAGCAGATTTTGAGACCATTTTGTATAACCTTTAATATTCAACAGACATGAACTTCGTTTTTGTTGTATCCTCATTTAAAGAGGCTATCTAGTCTTCGAAAAATCTCAGAAGCCGGACCTTGGAATCTTTCATTGTACAGGTTTTATGGAGACCATCATCTGAGTCTGAGACGACTTCGCATTACAACATCTTAAGATCACACGCACAATCCCTTGTCGTCTTGAAGACCGCAAATTCCATAATGGCGAGGGTTGCTTTCAGATAAAGACAATTTTCTTTTGGATACAACTACAAGATCGTGAGACGACAGATTCAGACGATCGACCGAGGACACTGAGAGTACTAACTTTTGGACAAAATGGCTGAGCCAGAAAAACTGCAATTGCTCCAGACCATTGCTCAAGGCATCACGAAACTTGTGGACAATCTGCGAACTGATATTCAGGCCAAGGGCAATCGTTAAGTGCAGAGAGAACAGGTAAGGGACCTTCCTTTCTTTTGCACCTGCTGAGGTATTGCAGACGGTAATTAAATCACCCAGACGGAGACGGGGACTGACGAAAACATTTGGTGCCCTTGTTTGTTGGCCATTGTGAAATGTGCGACTCTGTTCAACGCCTTCTTGAACTGCCTTGTAATTCTGACTGGAATGAATTCCGGACTAGTGTCCACAACTGCCGTGAGTGATGTCCATCTCAGTGATAAGATTTCGACCCAAACACTGTTCATTCCTATAACAGCGACATGTCTCTCCTCTTCCATGGTGACGTGACAGCGTGTGCCAGAAACCTCCGGAACGAGTCCATTCAGTGGAAACAGTTTCTACAGGTACAGTTTGATTCGTTCCACTTAACAGAGCCTTGTAAATGGCTATAGTGATTGAAAACATAACTGTGTTATGATATATATTTTCTGTCTGGACTTCCCTAAACTCTCTGTGTGACGTTGTGAAGTTTCCACTGATTGACAATAGTACGTGTGATGAACACTGTGTGATTTACAGAACTGGGTCATGCCCAGCGAACTCTGAGACATTGTATTCTAATTTCTTTCTTAGAACATTCTGGACTGAATCCTCAGACAGGTTGGTATCATGTATTGAACACGAGGTTTAACCTTAATTTTCTCTCTTTCTCCCTTGAATGATCATGTTGATAATGCCTTATGGGAACTTTTGACATCTTTCGTAAATCGTGCACGTTTCGTTTCGTTTATTATTGATAATGCTGCATGCCCAGTGAAGTTGATAATTCAATGATGAAACTGGTAGATTGCATGAACTCCTTCGCGACTGATAAATTTAGTGATTTGCAGATTGATAAATCTAGCCTTTGAAGTTTGTACAAGAATCTTGTGATGTGGATCTACAATGACTTTATTTTTGTTTATTATTATTATGATATTTATCGCTATCAGTTTTCATAATAGCTAGTGTAGCTGATGAGCTGAACACTTAACGCAATTTGGGCTAAATGAAACTAAGATTATCGCGTACACACTGAGTACATGTACGTACTAGTGGTTGTAGCATATGAATGCTTGGAATAGGCTGTGGAAGCCTGGTGGGTGTTGGCTGATGAGCCCTCACAATTCCCGATTAGGCCATAGAAGACTGGATATTTGGTTATTTGTTTTTTGTATTGTTGTTTGGATTCTCAGATATACGTCTAAGATGCTGGATGACAAATTGGTTTCAATTAACACGTATTGATAACTTCCTTAAGTGTAATACATATTGTGTCCATGCCAACCATAAAACTTCTAGCTTTCATAATGATTTCTCTTGCGCTGAATTGGTAGGATTTTTCTTTTACTAAACTGGTACGATAAATCTGTTTCGAAATAATTTGCTTTAGTTTTTTTCTGATTGACATTATCTTGCATGTAGGTTGGAGTTTTGACATTTTGATACAGTTAAATGTTATTTGTTTTGGCCGTTTTGTTTTGATTTTCATGAACATGTAATGTGTTGATAAACTATTGTGGATTTGAGGCTGCGGTAATGGAAGAATTTTCCAGCAATTGTTTTGATATTGTGTTATGTTTTGGGCACATTGTTTTGACATATGCACACTTGTCGTGTGACTGGCACGTGTCGCACATACCTGGAGTATTTTCATTGAGTAATGATAGTGAATATGGCATTATGGCGTTACGCTATGAACATGGACTACGGTAATACCGACGGTCACGGATACGTAAAGGGGAACAACTTTGCTGACATACCGGTAGAGGGCGGAGTGCAGAGGGGGTCAGATTTATCCTGCAGCCATACGATAGCTCGCGACGCTACGAATATATACATTTTGATACATTTGTATTATGACGTTCTCTTGTGACGTTTGTTATTTGGACCGCAAACAATTGTATCGCGAGTGGCGTCATCACGATATGGATTGTTGCAACGGCATAGCGAATGATCGACGTCACAGAAGAACATACCAGATTTTTCAATTCATTTGGACTAGAAATATATATCTTACATCATAAAACAAGAGCGCCTCGTGTGTCTGTCAATATGTTAGGATAGTCACTCTGCAGTACATCTGTTTTAATTTCATTTTGACCGCCCATTTATCGAACTGGAAACCGTTTTGCGTCAATTTCCTTTGATCCACCATGTTAGCAATCTTCGATCTGACCCCCAAGCAGTCACGCCCTCTGCCGTGACGTTGGTAAAGCTGCTTCCCTTTGCTTCCGTGACCGTCGGTATTGAATAAATTGTTTATGGTATTTGACCGATATTTCTGATAATGACCTTAGCTATTGATAATGGACTATTCTTTGAAGTTTTGCTATTATTTTGATGCCTTTCGCATTTTGTGTTTCTACTTTGAGATAAATGAACGCTCTTTGCTCGTGTCCTTTATATTTCATTGGTGGAATATGTGTTAAATGTCGATTCTTAGCCACCATATTTTCACGTAAAAGTAGATTTCTTAGCCACCATTGCATAAAGTTCGACTTTTCATTTATCAATTTTATATCACCTAATCTGTATGCATGTAACTTTAAGTTTATTGTGATGTGTTGTGACAAAACTATTTCCGAAATACTATTTCATGATCCTTTAGTTCAGTTATTGTGAACACAACTATTTGTGAGAAACAGTTATGTAATTTCAAATTTATATAAGATAACATAGAAACTGCTTATGTAAGTGTACTGAATTATCCTTGGCTTGACGACTGAGCTTAGGTAATGCGACATATAGCAGAGTAGCTTGTCACAACTACAACAGTTTAGTTTAGAGTTAACTTGATCCTATAATGTCATAGCAATGTATAAAAAGGGATCACCGGCACATTCAGGCAGGCCATTAAATCGGGTCTCACTGAGACTAATTCACCAACATGTCTCCGATGATAGATGAACTATCTCCCAATTTTGAAGACATTTACAAAATGGTCTGATGTTGATGAAGTTGGTGTTGGTGTTGGTCTGCCTGCCAAATGCTGCCGATCATTCCTAAGTTAGGTGGAATGAATTTACAATAAATCGGGTTAATATTCAACAGACATGAACTTCGTTTTTGTTGTATCCTGTCTCATTTAAAGAGGCTATCAAGTCGTCGAGAAATCTCAGAAGCTGGACATTGGAATCTATCATTGTACGGGTTTTATGAAGACCATCACCCGAGTCTGCGGACCACATCGCGTTACAACATCTTAAGATCGCGCGCACAAGCCCTTGTCGTCTTGAAGACCGCAAATTCCATAATGTGTGTACTTCTGTTACACATATGTTGAAATCGTTTTGCAAAAGTTTTCGACATACGTCAAATGGCCGATCAAGTACTGAAACGGCTTGCCATATAGTCTGGCTCAATTCTTCACATCATTTCACGTGAATATAAACAATGAAAGCGTGGCTGAGGTGCAGATACACTACAACAGCATGTGTTCGTGCATGGGAACATCAGCCGGTGGGGGAATATATATGATTACCAGGTTTTCGCCGTTCTATATGCCCATCAGTATATGCTATCGCTTACTTTTGATATTTGCTGCATATTCCTTCTGAACCTAGACGTCTGGCTGACGAAACACTGGGTTCATTAGAATACCTATCCTGGCCGAATGTACAGGAATAGGCCTTAACGTTTGATGGATAAGAATGTCCTGGTGATCAGCCTCCCTTTTCATATCCTTTTCTATTGCAGCCAAGGGCGGACAAAAATGTCCTAGGTGGGTTGGAAGATCACTCGTAGCCACCGGACATTCTTAGCCTCCACACCGGTAGTCGGAAAGTAGCAAAAATGAGAAGTTATTGTCCCTTTTCCATGATTAAGATTCCGACATAGCAATGTCTTCAACATGGCTCTCTGGACATTCACCGTCGTAACTGTGCTTACAGACGTTGTCAGAAGCTACCAGGGAACTTAAGTAACACTGAATTGGTCCAGAATGCAAGAACAGTGATGAAATCATGCAAATAATCCTTCAAAATATATTTCTTTTTCTATCAGGGCCTATACCCAAAGCATCACATCGGGCAAAACTTACTGGTGGTTTGCGTTACATTCTGGGAAAGAAGCATGACGGTTTTTGCTATGTTTAGATGACTAGCAACCCATGTATGTATTTTGTCCACAAAGAATTTCTTCAGCAATAATCGAAAGTCAACAAGCAGCCAGAGGATGCTAGGTCCCCCGCCGAAATGGCAGCAATATTTTTTAGCATTTTTGGTCTCAGGGGATATACATGAGGGAGGCAACTGCTGCTTCATAGGCGTTGGATGCGGAAGGGTCTTTCTGCCTTATCAAATTTTAAGATCAACTCAGGACGATTGACTGAAAGTTGATTAAATAAACAAATTGCTTATGGATAACAACTTCTAGTTTATTCAGGACGACGTTTCGATACAGGTACTAGTATCGTTCTCAAGTCAATGACATCAATAAGTAAATAATCAGTATATATACAGTTCCTTGAGTAAATGTCAATAGGATGATAACAATAGTATTATACTAGGTGAGAAATTTATAATAGGACAGGATTAGACTGTGGAGATGGCTGGATCAATTAACAAGGTGGGCTTCTAGGCACGGTGGGGTTCCTGGATTAGAAGGTCATAGGCGCTGGGGATGAATAGGCCCTGGTCTCTGTTCAGTTGTGGTTTTGTTCTTTTGATGTGGACGGCCTCCAGTAGTTTTCTGTTTTTCCAGTGCATGTGGTTTGTGGCAAGGGGTTTGGTGTTGTTCCAGTTGATTGAGTGGGTGGGGTTTTCTTTGATGTGGTCCGAAACTGCTGATTTCCCGTCTTGTTTGGTCACAGAAGATTTGTGTTCTTTTATTCGTTTATTGAGGGGTCTTGATGTTTCGCCGATGTAATGTTTTTTGCAACTGCACTCCAACTTGTAGATTACACCTTTTGGCTGGGGTTGGGTGGTTTGGGCTTTTTTACCGGTCGCATTGATGTAATTCTTTAGTTTTGATTGTTGATTGCTTCTGTATTATAGTTTCCATGCAGTGAAGCAAGGAGAAGCAACCCCAAGTGACATCTCAAGGCATTATCTGCAAGCCAAATTTGACGAGAAGCTGAAGGCATCCTCAACCTATTGCCGGAAACCAAATTTTAAATTTGCCACCAGGTGTCGCCACCTGTAGGTGCAAGTGAGCGAAATGCAATCCCAAGCATCATCTCATGGCATGGTACATGTATTAGCCTATAGTATCTTCTACATAGGGCCAATGATCGGCTAATGCAGCAACAACAACATTTTCCAAGTTAGATGGCAGATTTTGAAATCAAAAACGAGGCCGCGCTATGTCATCAGTCAACTGAGACAGTCACATGGTTGTGTATGAAGATTGGGGTGGGTCTTATAAATAGTGATCCAATGAAAATGCTCGTATTAGCTTAAAATGGCGGGGTCGAATGACCAATCACTGAAGCATAGACAACTGGAACAGTACGTTGACACTGTCTGTTAATACAGGGGCGTCGGAAGCAAATTCAAAGTGGTACGGCCACTATCATTGCACTTTAGGCGAGGGTTCAGGGGTCTCGATCGCCGAAGAAGCGTCAAAAGCGATTTCTGGCGAATCAAAATCACTCTGCATTGAAGTGTCTTTTTAGTTCTTTCCTAACCCTTTTACCATGAAAACGCAATCGATGGTGGTTTTCTGCGATGCTGAATTACAAAAAATGTGTATATTTAGTACTGTAACCTATACACATTGTGTAGAAGTAATCGAGATAATTCTTATGGGCAATGGGTTGTTGATAAATTCATTGCAGAAGTAACGCCATCTACATTCATGATTTAGATACATGTAGCTATACTTCTGCAATAATAAAGCTGCCGCTCCTAGTTTTTATGATGGGCCAGGACTGCTAACAGTAAATTACATCATGGACAAGGGAATGCAAAAAAAACGCGAGAAAAACCCTCTACCCTGTCCGTCATTACAATTACTTGTAGGGAATTATTTGGAGAACGAAGTACTTGCGGCAGAATTATAAGGAGGTTCATAATGTAATATTCAATTTGAACCAAGATATCAGGAACACCAAGCAGTCAAGTGACAAATACAGATTATCAAAAATTTTGCAATTAGAAATGGCCCCTAAGGTTTCCATCCAATCAGAGAAACCGGTAATCATTCCACAAATCTCTTGATGCATCGATAATGTATATCAAACTTTACATTGAGCATTTGAACAGTGTCAGAGATTGAGATCATTAATGATTTTGCATAAATTAAACATGGTTGCCCATCCTTCCCGTCACTCAGAGGAACTAATGTGGTTATTCATTAATGCAAGTCTCTTCATACATCGATGTTGTAAATCAAGTTTCGTATAGAGCATTTAAATGGTATCAGAGATAAACATCACTAAAGATTTTGAATAAATTAAAGATGGCCGTCAAGATTTTCGCCCAATCAGAGAAACCAGATCTGTCATTCATCGTAAGTCTCTGGATGCATCAATGATGTATACCGAATTTTACACTGAGCACTCCAACGGAATCAGATATAGAGATCATTAATGATTTTGCATAAATTAAAGATGGCCATCAAGGTTTTTGGTCAATCAGGTCCCGATTCAAAGTATCTGGATGTATCGATGATGTATACCAACCTTCATATAAAACAATTGAATGGTAACCGAGATATGTATCATTATCGATTTCGCATAAATTAAAGATGGCCTCCAGGGTTCTCATCTAATCTAAGCCTGTTTGGTATTTCGTTGAAAGTTGCTTGATGTATCGATGATGTATATCAAATTTAGTATTGAACAGTTGAATGGTTTCCGAGATATGGATCATTATCCATTTTGCATGAAATTAAAGACGGCTACTAAGGTTCCCACCCAAGGTTCCCACCCAATCAGGTCCCAATACTATAGGCTTCTGGTCCTTGACTAGGTAAATAAGCATACCAAATTTGGAATTCATCAGCGGAACAGTTTTCCGGCTATCTCGCTCACGAACGGGACGTACGGACAGACGGACGTACAAGACGATGACAATACCCCATGGCCAAAATTGGCCGAGGGGTAAAAACATGGATCTGTGCCTGATAAATTGAAGCCTTTTGGGGTTGCAATTCATTCATAGAAAGCTCCCTGTACATGAACAACTGCACTGACAACGGCATGCCATCATGTCAGCCTGAAGATCAGCAAGGTTGAATTCAGTTCAATTCAGGAAATTGACAGTGTGCACCGAAACATTAGGAACACAGTTGTAATTAATATAGCAATATACATGTGTGGACACAAATGATTCGTGCAGAAGCTTTAGGGTAAATCATATGACGTGGAATGCAATTATTTGTTAGCAAAATTGAAGGAAATGTTGTCCTTCGTTTAAGATGACACGAAATTCAAAAACCAGGGATCCCCGCCAGTTATTTCATATTATACTTCCGAAATAAAATATAGTTCATGCAAAAGCTTCAGGGTAAATCATATAATGTGGAATAGAATGATATAGCAAAATTGAAGGCCCATTTTAACTGGAACGGACAAGAAGAGAAACTCAGTGGTGCCACCTTCAGGCAGATGTTACTGAAATGCAATACTGGCGTCTTGTTGCAAGGAATGCATATTCCGAATTTCGGAAGAATCCAACAAAGCGTTAAGAAGTTATCGCTTCGAACAGATAGGCACGGATGTACACGAAAAAAAGATCCATTTTGACCCAGTGGCGCCACCTTCAGGCAGATGTTGCTGAAATGCAATACGGACTGGCGTCTTGTCGCAAGGAATGCGAATGCTGAATTTCGGAAGAATCCAACAAAGCGTTAGAAAGTTATTGCTTCGAGTTGACATGTACGAACATACACGAACATCCACGGACACAAAGAAGCAAGAACCAGTGGCGCCACCTTCAGGCAGATGTTGCTGAAATGTAGGTAATCATTCCACAAATCTCTTCATGCATCGATAATGTATACCAAACTTTACATTGAGCATTTGAACAGTGTCAGAGATTGAGATCATTAATGATTTTGCATAAATTAAACATGGTTGCCCATCCTTCCCGTCACTCAGAGGAACTAATGTGGTTATTCATTAATGCAAGTCTCTTCATACATCGATGTTGTAAATCAAGTTTCGTATAGAACATTTAAATGGTATCAGAGATAAACATCACTAAAGATTTTGAATAAATTAAAGATGGCCGTCAAGATTTCCGCCCAATCAGAGAAACCAGATCTGTCATTCATCGTAAGTCTCTGGATGCATCAATGATGTATACCGAATTTTACACTGAGCACTCCAACGGAATCAGAGATAGAGATCATTAATGATTTTGCATAAATTAAAGATGGCCATCAAGGTTTTTGGTCAATCAGGTCCCGATTCAAAGTATCTGGATGTATCGATGATGTATACCAACCTTCATATAAAACAATTGAATGGTAACCGAGATATGTATCATTATCGATTTCGCATAAATTAAAGATGGCCTCCAGGGTTCTCATCTAATCTAAGCCTGTTTGGTATTCCGTTGAAAGTTGCTTGATGTATCGATGATGTATATCAAATTTAGTATTGAACAGTTGAATGGTTTCCGAGATATGGATCATTATCCATTTTGCATGAAATTAAAGACGGCTACTAAGGTTCCCACCCAATCAGGTCCCAATACTATAGGCTTCTGGTCCTTGACTAGGTAAATAAGCATACCAAATTTGGAATTCATCAGCGGAACAGTTTTCCGGCTATCTCGCTCACGAACGGGACGTACGGACAGACGGACGTACAAGACGATGACAATACCCCATGGTCAAAATTGGCCGAGGGGTAAAAACATGAGTCTGTGCCTGATAAATTGGGGCTGCAATTCATTCATAGAAAGCTCCCTGTACATGAACAACTGCACTGACAACTGCATGCCATCATGTCAGCCTGAAGATCAGCAAGGTTGAATTCAGTTCAATTCAGGAAATTGACAGTGTGCACCCAAACATTAGGAACACAGTTGTAATTAATATAGTAATATACATGTGTGGACACAAATGATTCGTGCAGAAGCTTTAGGGTAAATCATATGACGTGGAATACAATTATTTGTTAGCAAAATTGAAGGAAATGTTGTCCTTCGTTTAAGATGACACGAAATTCAAAAACCAGGGATCCCCGCCAGTTATTTCATATTATACTTCCGAAGATAAAATATGGTTCATGCAAAAGCTTCAGGGTAAATCATATAATGTGGAATAGAATGATATAGCAGAATTGAAGGCCCATTTTAACTGGAACGGACAAGAAGAGAAACTCAGTGGTGCCACCTTCAGGCAGATGTTGCTGAAATACAATACTGGTGTCTTGTTGCAAGGAATGCATATTCCGAATTTCGGAAGAATCCAACAAAGCGTTAAGAAGTTATCGCTTCGAACAGATAGGCACGGATGTACACGAAAAAAAAGATCCATTTTGACCCAGTGGTGCCACCTTCAGGCAGATGTTGCTGAAATGCAATACGGACTGGCGTCTTGTCGCAAGGAATGCGAATGCTGAATTTCGGAAGAATCCAACAAAGCGTTAGAAAGTTATTGCTTCGAGTTGACATGTACGGACATACACGAACGTCCACGGACACAAAGAAGCAAGAACCAGTGGCGCCACCTTCAGGCAGATGTTGCTGAAATGTAATACGGACTGGCGTCTTGTGGTAAGGAATGCGTATGCCGAATTTCGGAAGAATCCAACAAAGCGTTAGGAAGTTATCGCTTCGAACAGACATGCACGGACGTACACGGACATCCACGGACACAAAGAAGCAAGAACTAATGGCGCCACCTTCAGGCAGATGTTGCTAAAATGCAACACGGACTGGCGTCTTGTCGTAAGGAATACGTATGCCGAATTTCGGAAGAATCCAAAAAAGCGTTAGGAAGTTATCGCTTCGAATAGACATGCACGGACATCCACGGACGCAAAGAAGCAAGAACTAGTGGCGCCACCTTCAGCCAGATGTTGCTGAAATGCAACACAGACTGGCGTCTTGTCGCAAGGATTGCGTATGCCGAATTTCGGAAGAATCCAACAAAGCGTTAAGAAGTTATCGCTTCGAACAGACATGGACGGACGTACACGGACATCCACGGACGCAAAGAAGCAAGAACTAGTGGCGCCACCTTCAGGCAGATGTTGCTGAATGTGACACAGACTGGCGTCTTGTCGCAAGGATTGAGTATGCCGAATTTCGGAAGAATCCAACAAAGCGTTAGGAAGTTATCGCTTCGAACAGACATGGACGGACGTACACGGACATCCACGGATGCAACGAAGCAAGAACTAGTGGCGCCACCTTCAGGCAGATGTTGCTGAAATGCGACACAGACTGGCGTCTTGTCGCAAGGATTGCGTATGCCGAATTTGGGAAGAATCCAACAAAGCGTTAGGAAGTTATCTCTTCGAACAGACATGGACGGACGTACGCGGACATCCATGGACACAAAGAAGCAAGAGCCATTTTAAAGTCCCCGGCCGCGTTGCGGCGGGGGACAATAAGCATCAGTCCCAAAAAGGCATAAAGTGTACATTTAAAAGGAACAAATATGTACAAAAAATGAGTTCAAATGCGGAATGTGCAAAATGCTTTTCAAGTATCCCTTGAGGTATTTAATTGCGCAGGAATAATCGGCCGACTAGATTTTGCAGATGTTACCAGTTATTTCTATTTACTATCCGTTGTTTCTTCCTCAAGAGACCGGAGAATGACAGTGTCAACAACGGTAGCAAAAATTGAGGTCGTCCAGCCTTTGACACGAACTATAGCTACTGAGTATCACCCGGTTCGTGTATGATAAGCCTTTCATCTTGAGCTTCTATATAACCTAATCGCATACTAATTAAGGACGCTGGGCATGGGGGGATCTTGTCGGAAGAAATTGATTTCATGCAATTCCATTGGTTTAAAATCGCCAGTTGTCAGTCAATTACATGGAGTAGCGTCATTGTTTACGTAACTCTCCGCATTTCAGTTGTGACCGTCATATACGAGGCAACACAGAGTAAGTCTAAAGCAAAATCCACAAAGTGGAAGTGTGTCTAGCCAAAGCGATCGTATACGACTCCGTCGAAAAAAGTTTGTTTCTTGCAAGCTAGAAAATTTTTGTTTGTCCATGATTTTCCCGCTAATCGATGTTTTTAGTTCATGGTTTTGTTACTCTGGTCCCCGGGATACAGGTGACTTTGCATTCTTTTGTGAGTGGAAGCTCCACTGGAGCCATAACTCAGATATATAGGGTTTTTTACACACCTAAATTTCGTTCCTCAAAATCGCACATAATCCGTTTTCGTCAATTTATATTTTCTTGCGTGTTGGACCGTTGAGGAAACCGTTGACTGAATAACTGAACAAGATCTCTCAACATTATTTGTCCGAAATAGTGGAAATGCCCGCTACATTGGAGAGGGTACGACTCAGACATATATGGTATGTTTATCCGCACGAAAGTAGTATATAAAAACCTGATTGAGTCGGATTTATGCACATTAGGTGGCTCCATGTGGCTGACCTTTCTCACCTCCAACACAGAAGAGTTCCAATCTAGGGGGAGGTAACTCTGGGTCACTATAGTTCCGGCAAAGGGCCCCTGGGCATGTATTCATCTGCGGTGATGCGGTCTGGCGGTGATGCAGTCGCGGAAGAAAGCTTCCGCGGAGAAAAAGTAGTCCCTAGTGGGTAGTGCAATGAATACACCAAACCACTAAAAATCTCCTCCTTTTATACGTTTTTTCTACAACAATTTTCGAACATGGCGGCTCCAAAATGGCGGCATGCCATTGTGGGGAAAAACCCCAGTACATAACAAACAAATCTGGACATGTCCAAAGGTCACGCCTCATTCACCCACACCCCCATATAGGCCCATACTAGGGGTATAGGACCAACGTTTGTCCCACTGGGAAACCTACTTCTATACATTTGCGGTGTAGATCGTATTCAGAAGTTCTGATTTTCTAGATATTCCATACGAACAACGCTGATCGGCTATCTTGGATTGACGGTTTCACAGTTTTGAATTTCGCGCACTGTCCACTGCAATAGTGCAGAGACTCTATCATAATAGTAAAAACTTTATAGTGAATAGTGTAAACAGTCAATCAGCGTTGTTCGTGGTGCGTGACGTAATTGTTATGATCTCGGGTTCGAGGCTACGGCAGTCCCTCTTGCATATGGCTCCAATTTCAACGTCCGTGAAGATGCTCGAAGCGGGGGAATTTAACCACTGATTTGAGAGAGGATTTTACAAAAACTATGCACCGCAGCGCCATATACGAGCCGGGATTTGTGCTATGAAGTGTAACAGAAAACTTGAACACCGCCAGGTATGAATAAAGTGCGTTTATTTGTTCTCAATCGAGCCTCTGAAATCCGGTAATTTCTGGCGAAAAGTGCATTTCAATTCCCTGTGTGTCGAGCGGGACCAGTTTGCACAAAGAAAAATTTACAACGTTCGTCCAACGTATACCGACCGATAGAGCATGACGTCATCGCGGGAACCTATATGTGGTCTTCCGTGGTATGAATGAGTTACATATAAATGAATGAATTAGTTTGATATAATTTTGTAGGGTAGAATAACTTGCGAAAGGGCAAAAAAACATCCGTACACGTCTGTTTTGTGTGAGAAAGATGACGTCTAATAACCAATTCCCCCGGATAATCGCTTCATTCAAATGGCAGCGCCATCTGCACACTCTGACGCAAGGGAGACAACTCGGACTAGGCCAATCCTCTTGTAGGCAAAGGTTATGTCCCCTCATTCGCTATGTTCTATGAGTACTGCGGCTATTGCACCGGCCTTGTTGGGCTGAATTAACTGCTGTATATATGTTGTGTTTTCTGTTATAAAATGTGTGTTTTCTTACTGGGGTATAAGCCCAATATATGTATAAATCCATACTGGGTGGACGTGTTGGAGTCTAGGTGAGTCCCTGGTGGTCCAATGGTGTCGTATGAGGTCTTATTTTGAAGCTCTCATGCAGGAGCACTTGACTACACGTTGTCAATACTCTGCGCATGCGCAGCCTGGCCGTAGTATAGAAAGCAGGCATTTTTGGGGGTGTGTGTGGGTGTGTTTGGGTTAGAGATGGGCTATTCACGGTTCGAATGGGTCGTGTGAGGTATCAATGTGAAGCCTATGTAATGGAGCATCTGATGGCTTGGATGTGGAGTAGAAATATGGTCATTCTGCGCATGCGCAGTCTGGCCGTAGTATAGACAGCAGGCATTTTTGGGGGTGTGTGTGGATGTGTTTGGGTTAGAGATGGGCTATTCACAGTTCGAATGGGTCGTGTGAGGTATCAATGTGAAGCCTATGTAATGGAGCATCTGATGGCGTGGATGTGGAGTAGAACTAGGGTCATTCTGCGCATGCGCAGTTGGTTGTAGTAAGTAAAGTGGCCATTTTGGGGCAGTGAAGGAAGGTATTTGGTGTAGAGAGGGACCATCCTTGGTCCGAATGCGTCGTGTGGGTGTCATTTTGTAGCTCTTGGGGTGTAGACCCCGATTTGAGGGACGTTCACGTCATCTGTGACGTCATTGGTGACGTTATCAGTACGAGTAGTAGCCATAGTGGACATTTTGGGGCAGTGAAAGGAAGGTATTTGGTGTAGAGAGGGATCATCCTTGGTCCGAATGCGTCGTATGAGGTGTCATATTGTAGCAACGCCCGCCAACGCCAAGCTTAACGCTTCAACGCCCTGGTGAAATAACTCAGAAGTTCTGATTTTCTAGATATTCCATGGAATTGTCACTAATTCTTCGAAATGCAGTGACGCCCGTCAACGCTTGTAGTTACGCCTTAACGCTCTAACATAACGCCTTGACGCCATGATATAGACCGGAGAGAGAACAACAACAACAACAAGGATGACACTTGAGAGAACAACAACAACAACAAGTTTTTTTCTTCATATAGTTTATTTTCCCCAATGTTACATCATACCCACGCTGGGGGAGCCGCGTTGGGTATGTTTACAACTCAAAAAGACTCTTGCCCAATCAGAGGCCACCATTTGCATCTGTCCTATTCGTTCCTGTCCGTTAGATTTTGTCCAATCAGAAGTCTCCATTTCAGAAAGTTCCATCTTCGGCCATGTTCGCTCTGAACCGTTTATTCTAATCATCGTCGGACAGGCCTGGATATTCTTCGGGCAGCATGTCCTGAAACAGTTGTTTGCGCATTCTGATCGCATTTTCCAGGGCCTCGGTGGGTGGTAGCCCCATAGCCTCTTCCAAGTGACGCTTGGTCTTCATGATGGACCTGTGCGTGGGGTCGCCTTTCATTTCGACGGATATCAAGGGACGCAAACTTGAAATGCACTTTTCCGCCAGAAATTACCGGATTTCAGAGGCTCGATGGAGAACAAATAAACGCAATTTATTCATACCTGGCGGTGTTCAGGTTTTCTGTTACATTTCATAGCACAAATCCCGGCTCGTATATGGCGCTGCGGTGCATAGTTTTTGTAAAATCCTCTCTCAAATCAGCGGTTAAATTCCCCCGCTTCGAGCATCTTCACGGACGTTGAAATTTGAGCCATATGCAAGAGGGACTGCCGTAGCCTCGAACCCGAGATCATAACAATTACGTCACGCACCACGAACAACGCTGATTGACTGTTTACACTATTCAGAGACTCTATAATAAAGTTTTTACTATTATGATAGAGTCTCTGCACTATTGCAGTGGACAGTGCGCGAAATTCCAAACTGTGAAACGTGTCCGTCAATCCAAGATAGCCGATCAGCGTTGTTCGTATGGAATATCTAGAAAATCAGAACTTCTGAATACGATCTACACCGCAAATGTATAGAAGTAGATTTCCCAGTGGGACAAACGTTGGTCCTATACCCCTAGTATGGGCCTATATGGGGGTGTGGGTGAATGAGGCGTGACCTTTGGACATGTCCAGGCTTGTTTGTTATGTACTGGGGGTTTTCCCCACAATGGCATGCCGCCATGTTGGAGCCGCCATGTTGGAGCCGCCATTTTGCAGCCGCCATTTTGCAGCCGCCATGTTGGAAAATTGTTTTAGAAAAAACGTATAAAAGGAGGAGATTTTTAGTGGTTTGGTGTATTCATTGCACTACCCACTAGGGACTATTTTTTCTCTGCGGAAGCTTTCTTCCGCGACCGCATCACCGCCAGACCGCATCACCGCAGATGAATACATGCCCAGGAGCCCTTTGCCGGAACTATAGTGACCCAGAGTTACCTCCCCCTAGATTGGAACTCTTCTGTGTTGGAGGTGAGAAAGGTCAGCCGCATGAAGCCACCTAATTTGCATAAATCCGACCTAATCGGGTTTTTATATACTACTCACGAAATTCTCTCAACCAGTGAACGATTTGGTCTGAATTATACGACTACTAGTAAACTACACGAACTATTTTCCATTTACCAATTTTCTGGATCCGATTCCATTACTTCTATGACTGGGTTGTCTGTCTTGATTCGACCTTTTACAGAAATGGAAATCCACCCAACATGTCAGTACACCGGTATGACCACCATCAAGCTCTACCAGGCATTCATTACGTTTTGCTTCGCGCCTCTCCATGTAGCGCTGTAAGGGTCTCTCGGACTGTGCCGGAGTTGACCCGAGGTCATCTGTTGCCCCAGTGAACGAACATGGCGATCGTCTAACTGGACGAATTGATATCAGTCCCTACTCACCGATATATATTTTCGCAACATATTGTTTTGGGGTAATTTGTCAAAAAGCTGCCTTCAAACTGTTTGAAACTGGCATTTTGAAATAAACTGAATAACTGTTTAGTGTATTTCGACATAAATATACATTTTGCGATCAGTAAAACAGTCAGATAGAACAGTTCTTGGTTTCTGCAGGAATTTTGCAAAACATGACGAGACCCCTACAGTGGTAAATGCAGCGTAGCTCAAAGCACCATGGGAGAGGATGGACCACCATGAGATGTTATCTCCACAGGGGCCCTTTGTTAATTGGTGAATTGGGTTGATTGGAGAAAGGGCGGGAGGGGGGTTCGAGGGAGCAAAGAAAAGTACAATCAACGTAAATAATTAATTATCTCTGGCATCACTATCTAGTGATAGCAAAATAGTTAATTAGATGATGATTAGGTGGCGAATTGTGGCGCAAAATCATTTCGCCTGGTAGCATTTGCTATACCCTGTAAAGAATGTAACGAGTTCAATCAACGTGATATAAGATCGCTACCGTATTGAAACTGCTGCTTGACGAGATCATGCAGGCCTAAATTCCACTTGGGGATAAATATCACATGGACCACTCATGGTGCATTACGATAGTAGCCTGCAGATCTTTGGCGCAACGTTTAGTTACTAGAGAGAATTTGGGCTTTGTTTGCTAGTGTTAAAATGACCAGTCGTATACAAAGCACAGGAAGATACGTTATACTGTGGAAAACAAAACGACTCGGAACTTCTTCACATGAAAAATGCTTGCCGGTACTATCCATTTTTGACACCTATGCTGATTAGCGTCAAACTCAATCTTGAAACGCTATAAATAATAGTTCTGGCAGCAATTGTCCTGAAACCGGATGACTTAGGTCCCCTACATCCATGACAATAAAATCCCACTTCTCTCCCTTGATGCAATGCAGGCCCAAACATCCATGACAATGGCTGGTGGAAATCTTTATATCATTCAATTAGCCGGTAACCTCCCTCATGGAACATGACATCAACTTAATAGCCAGCGCGAGGTCCCTGGGCTGGCACAGTCGGAAGAGCAAACTTTAATTTGGTGTATCGGGTTTCATACAGGACTTCACGCCTCGCGGCACATGCACTTTGCGTGGACAATGACAATTTATTTGATTTCACGTTACATAAGCGATGTTAGATTTCTGGATAAGTGTTCACGTGCCATACAATACACAATTCCTCACGTAACTGAGAGAGATATAATACGTCACCAGGGTTTGGGACCATTGCCAGTTGCCAACGTCTCGAATTGGCGCAAGGTTATATGCTGAGCACAGGCCCTCAGTCAAAGCCCTCAGAGTTTTGGGAGGGTAGGGTGGTTTTAGGGTGCAGTGTCAAATATGAGGTCTCTATACATAACCCCATGCTTAATATAGAAACACCATAGAAACCCCATATTTCGACACTTCATCCTAAAACTACCCCCCCGCCCCCGCACACACACACACACACACATACACCCTCACAAAACTCTTGTTTCGAGGGCCTGTGATGCTGAGCTAACGAGTTCTACGACCATCTTACAGTTCCGTGGAGAAATATTTGGAGAATTTGAATTAGCATTATACCACTCGGTGTGATTAAGGAAATCAATTCCGCTGGCGGAATGACGTTGTGCCCAACTGCTAACTACTGGATAAAACAGACAAGAATGTGGAGGATGAACAAACTGAATAATAACCAAATCATAAAATGGTAACGTTTTATTGAAAAAAAAAACAAGGAATGAAAATGGGCGAAAGGATGCCTTTCATGTAGTGGTTGACAGTTACTTGTAACCGCGAATGGATATCCACGCACTCAGCTGCCCTGCTCAGACTTCAGCAGCAGTAAATGGAGACAGTATTGGTAGGGTCATTAACGGGTAATGGTTTATTTTGTATAATCATTACTGGTTCAGTCAAAGTCAGATCTAGCTGGTAGTTCCACCTGTACTTCTCAGTATCACTCTCACAATCCACAAAATCCTTGTATTTCTTTACCAGTTGCTTGTTAATTGCCATCAGACCAATTACTGGACTACCAGCCGCGCCTTTGCCCCACCGAGCTTGTTGATTAGGGCAGTAGCTTCAAACACATCTTTCGATTGCAATTCCACCAGATGCTGTTATATGAATGCCACCGACTGTAACAAGAAGAACAAAAATAAATAAATAAATATATAAATAATTCTATAACACTTGTGTCAATAACATCGAGCTAACCGTGTATTTATTCATTATAATCTTTGTTGATAATCAATTTGGGTTGTGCAATAGAATAGAAATAATGCTTTCATAGGCGTGCTCAATGTTTATTTTAGGCACGGTTAGTGTGGAAAAGTTTAGAAGCCCGTGCCCTAAAATTTATAAACTTTCCCATTGAGCACGCCTATGACATCTTCATTTTATCAAGCGAATTTCTACGTTCCCACTTCGAATTTCCCTTGATATATCTGGCCCTCTTCACTGTTCAAAGACCTTATAAATAGACACGAGACGTCACTGGCCTCGAAAACATTTGAAATTCGAAATGGGTCGTACAAGAGTGTTGTTGGTTGGCTGAGGTATATAATGGGCACCATATTTCGAGGAATGACGCCGCTACTTCAGGATGATGTCACTCTACTCACAATCGGCGTGTACGTTCTGATTGGTTCGTCTCTCGTTCGTGGGTGAAATTTATACATCGAATTTTGAGCACTGAAGGGGGTCAGATAAATCAAGGCGGGTTCGAAGTGGGAACGTAGAAATTGGCTGGATAAAATGAAGATGGCCTATGAAAACATTATTTCTTAAATAAACTACGATTGGCGCGAGCATAGAACAGTGGATCGAGAGATATACGCGTGGTTTGGGTTACCGTGAAGTGTCCAAGACAATGGAACTCTTCTGCGTGGGGAGATAAATTTAGTCCGTACACAGATGTTTTGGTAGGGCCAGAAAGGCAGTTACAGATATCAGAATGTTTTATCCTGCATCACTGGTTTCAATTATGTGGCAAAGATATACTGGATTTGGACCAGTGGGCTTTTCTCTTCCTTTATAAACTCATTTTAGCCTACAGCATTGGGCCTGGGCCAATTTCTGGCTGATGCAGCAACAGCAACATTTTCCCAGTTAAACGGCAGATTTTGAAATCGAAAACGAGACCGCGCAATGTCATCGGTCAACTGAGACAGACACGTGTTCGAGTATGAAGATTGGGGTGGCTCCTATAAATAGTGATCCAATGAGAATGCTCGTCTTAGTTTAAAATGGCGGGGTCGAATGACAAATCACTGAAGGGAAGACAGCAGGAACAGTACCCTGACACTGTCTGTTAATACCTTGATTTAACAGAGAGTCGTACAGTCTACACCGGGGTTTTGGTAGGGCCAGAAAGGCAGTTGGAGATATCAAAATATTTTATCCTGCATCACTGGTTTCCATTATGTGGCAAAGATATACTGGATTTGAACCAGTGTGCATTTCTCTTCCTTATAAACTCAATTTAGCGTATTAATTCCACAATTATGAACGGAAAAGTTTCTCCGTCACTTCCTATGTAGTTTGATCCTATCATCGGTCACGTGAAACAGTTATTTGTGACTTTATAAAGAGTTCCACTGTTTTCGCCATCTTAAAACTGAGAGTATTTATCTCATGAAAGTGCCTCGGAAACTGAAAAAAATGGATCACGGATGTTTAGTGGATGTCCGACTTGGCGATCCTATACTGACTCTATTCTCTGTATTACATCAGGGACTATAAATTATTTCGGGGTACTGTTCAAGCAGTACTCGAGTATGTATATCATCGCAGGAAATGCAACTACGAAAAATTATACATGTAATAGGTTTCAAATTTAGATTGAGCAGAGCATTCAATTTCCAAGCTTTTATGACCTATAAAGATTAGAAATTCAGTGTGAACCAGAGAACGTTTCGCAGACTCCTACCGGAAGTGCGCCTTTATTGATAGCAACGGACATTGACATTAAAATGTCCGAGCTTCTTCATCTTCTCATTCCAGGTTAATTTCTACGTTCCCACTTCGAGCTAGCTTTGGTATATTAGCTCACCGATTATCTTCAAAGGACGATGTCACTGACCTCTAATCCATTTCGATTTCGAAATGTGTCATAGAAGAGAGTTATTGATTGGCTGACCTATATATTTGGCTAGACTAACCGACCAATTAGAAGGAACGATGTATAGCTACTTGGGGAAGACTTCATCCTTCATAAACTCGGTGTGTAGATTTATGATTGGTTCGTATCTCGTTCGTTAGGGACATTTACACTTCGGATTTTCAACACTGAAGTTGTTCTGATATATTAAGGCTATTTCGAATTGTGAACTTGTAAATTGGCTTGGTGTAATGCACATACTCACACGCAATCTAATGCACGAGTTTTCGCCTCTCTTTCGATTTTCATCAAGCGAACAAAAATGGATTTGAAATTAATAATATACCAACATCGAACATCTGGAAAACCTTAACGTCCAATAGAATGTGTTGCTTTTACAGTCAAATGCATAACGTATCCTTTCGAGCAAAGCTCAACAGTTCAACATTGGTTTTTCTTGAAGAATGACGAATTCAGCTAACTCACAGCCAGTAACATTTGTATGAGAAATCGAACCATAGGCAGTTGTATATGAGGAATCAGGCTATCAAACGAGGATTGGAGCACACTGTTGGATAGCAAGTATAAAGCGCCCCCTAGCGGCGGAAGACGCATATGTTCCGTTCGTATCAGCGGTAAAAACAAGGCAAGTAGAGAGACAGGGATTCTCGCCTATTAAAGATCGTAGAATGGCACAAAAGAACAAAGAACTTACCTGTGGGCATCATTGTTACGGGAGGCCAATTTTGCTAAAGCGTTAACCTTTTCCGTCAACTTCCTTTCCCTCTTCAGACTTGTTATCAAAGCTTCACCTGGTGTCGCCCATTTCACTTCCGAAGGTTTCTGTAAATCGCGAATATGAAATATTACACTCCAAATTTCATGTTTAGGATTAGAACACTCAACGTGAGGTTCGGTTTGCGAACATGTTTCCGCTTAATCGATGTTTAAGCCCTAAACAATTTTGGGCTGAAACCATTAATAAAACTTAACCTAACGTTTAGTGTTCTAACCCTAAACATGTTATCCACAGTGTACATGATAACTGTTATTCGACTAATTACTACAGTTTGTGATCTTAAAGAAAACCTCGGAAATTCTTCAAATGTTATTGAGTCTAAATGCTATATTGAAATCGCATCAATTCGTAATCAGGTGAATTTGCACAAGATTTGATTGTGCACAGTGGCTCAACGGATCAAAATGCAGAAATACTATCATACATTAATATATATATTAAAATACCATTATATATTGGAATACTATCATACATCGAAATACATTGAAATACTATGATGTATTGGGATACTAGCATATATTGAAATACTGTCATACATTGAAATACTATTATTATAATACTGCATTCTAACAATGAAACACATAATTATTCAAAATCGAAAAGTCATAAAAAAAATCAACAAGAACAACAACAACTCTGAAGTCATCTCAGCCACACCACAACCAGGATATTACAACCTACATGAATAGATATTTGCAAATAAATTTAAAAGACCTGGCGCGGTTTAATGAGATTTTGGCGGTTTCCAAAATGAAATATGACGTACGAAAGAAAGGATGTGTGACGACAACACGGGAAAAACTCCCTAGTGTGAGATGGTAATCAAGCTGAATTTTCTTTTCAATCCAAAACCTGCCAAATGAGATTTTTTTCAGAAGTTTACATACTGAAATATCAGCCTCGAAAAATTTGCAATGCCCGTTTGTATAGAAATGGAGAAATGATTGACAAAAATGCGTCCCGGGCCTGATCTGGTATTTTTGGGGCATTTACAGTGAAGATTTTCTCTTATAGCAAAAATATGACTCTTCAAACCAAAATATTTTTTTCACACAATATATTAGAAAGATTGTCTATTGGAAAGAACCACGAATGGTTTTGGTTTGAGGTGTCATATTTTTGCTACAAGAGAAAAAACAATCATAAAAATGCTCCAAAATACCAAAATAAGCCCTGGAGCACATTTTTGATCAATCATATCTCCATTTTTATGCAACTGAACATCTCAGTTTTTTCGAAGGGTATAATTCAGTATGTAAACTTCAAGAAAAATCTTATTCGGCAGGTTTTGGAGTGGAAAAAACAAATCGGTTTTATCACCGTCACACACAAAGGCGTTTTTCGTAGGTAAACGTCACATATCCTTTTCAGATAGCGTTAAGTGTGTTGTCTTGTCTTATGCTTTGAGTGTTTTGTAGGCCCTGTGTCTTATGGTTTTTTAAATAAAAGCATCTAGAAGTACTGGATTCATGGAAAATCGTCTATTTTGAGGTGAAAGCAGCACACTTTACTTCGTAAACATATGAAGCCAGTTCAGAACCAAAGTTGTGTTTGAGCAATAACAAACTGTTGACCCGTCAATATTTTCGGAGTTAAGTTTATCTTGGTTGTCGACTGGCGTGATATGTTACAGAGAGAAAAGTGTGCTGTTTTCACCTCAATATAGATGATATTGCCCAAAACCACTACTTCAAGATGATGTTGTACCATAAGACCCAGGGCCTACAAAATTCTCAGAAAATAAGACAAGATAATATACTTTACGCTAACAGAAAATTTATTTCATTTTGAAACTCCAAACCGCACCTCATGGGGGCCAAAATCTCATTAAATCGTGCCAGGTCCTTTAATGTTGAAATATTACTTACGGCAATATCTGAGAAAGTGAGAGGTGCTCCGCGTTTGACTAGGTACATCATAATCTGTTTTGCCGAGTTTATTGTTATCCTACTACAGGCGTTGTGTACATGAGAGACATCCCAATAATATCGACGTCAAGACGACGGAAATGGGTCGCCTGGAAAAGAAATTGTACATGTAATAATATTGCTAAAAAATAATGTTGATGTATATAGTCTTTTAATCGTCGTTTAACTCAAACGCCAAATTCGATACAGACATTATTTCGCCACAAATATTTTCCCTTTCAGTAACCTTCAGTTGGCACTGAAAAGTTAATGGCGAAAAGCAGTCAAAACTTTTCAATGACTTTCTACAAGTGTTCTTTCATCGAATCAAAATGCACACGCAAGTTATATGTTCTAGTTGTGTTTTTTCACTCTCTAAGAAATCTTGAGTGAAATAAATTTACTCAAGTAAGAGTGGAAATTCTTCTCTCACAATTCGGGTGGGATTCAATCAACTTGAGCGAGAGGAATTTCCACTCTTATTCGACGGTCTGCCCGCCCCTTTAATTATTTACCAAGTGGTTTATTGCTACATGTACTTAATTTTACACCTGGTGCAAGAGCGGGAGATAGTGCATGTACATGTAGGTGTTTTTATGTAGATATTAGTACAATCTACAGGTAGAACTAATCCCAGATATTTTAATTTGCAGATGTCAATTAAGGCCAAACTGGTTTATCACAGTTGGAAATAACAAATATGTGTAATATTGCAATGTGATGGATGGGTCTATACATATACTAGTCTGCATAAACTACAGACCAGAAGTGGTCCAACCATCTACTTACATATATACAGTCTATAGTTTTACTTATCACCTTGTACATATATTAAAGGCAGCAAGTCTTCACAGTATTTTTAATTCAATTCTCTTGCAGTTTGTGTCATAATTTGTCGGTTTGAAGCAACACTTTGTCCCAGATGTTAGTCAGTGCTGGCTATTAGGCAAACAGTTGGATCCATATTAGGGGACATCCATGAGTATGTGCAGGCTGGGGTCAATTTTTTTGCTAAACTTATACGTATAATGCTGCTTCAATATGGGATAGTAAGTATTCCAAAATATGCCAAATGTTTCTTGAAAATTAATGAAAACATAAAAAGTTAATTCGGTCAAAATGTTATTATTTGCTGTAAATCTTTACATCCATTGACCTACTGACCAAACCATGCATCTAAGAATTTCATCAGCAGCAAATGTTTTTTAGAAGTTATTCGCAACTGCATTTTTCTGCCGAACTGTGAGATTTTAAATTAAAGAGGTTTCTAAATGTATGATTTCGAAATGAGGTTCCCGAATTTTGTGCATGTTTTCAAATTTTCAAAGTAATACATGGGGAAGTAGACGCACTTGCACGATAAAGGTACTTTTCCAGAGCTGAATATAGTGGTTGTACCAATTTCCAAGTTCAAATAGCGCAGAGCTGATAATAAATATTGATATTACCGACTGTGCCGGTTGAACTGAAGTAGGTATGTATGCTTTACAACAACAACAACAACAAAAGGGATGGGGAAGGGGGTTGCCATTTCACCCTTTGTGTGCTTTATGGATGTCCCCTGGATGAGTACATTCACTATGCAGCCCTCGCAATTCAGAAATCTGCCTCCGCAGAAAATGTTGTAAAATTGTATTATCCCCCATTCAACCCCATGTTAAAAATGGCCGAGGCAAACTCCCTTTTCTTTTCAATGCCGAATGCCGACGACAAATGCAAGGGCTGACTGTGTCACACTTGGTTTTATGAGCAATCGAATCGTGTTAATGCACAAGGTGCTGTTATTTGTTATTGAATGAATTCAACATTAGACAGGGCTCTATTTTCAGATATTATTCACGATAATGTGTATGTAGATTCATTTCCACAAGTGTTTCTATAATGTTCACCCATATTCAACCAACTTTACAATCCAGCAGAAATCTCCCATCGTTGCATTTATGATCATGTGTGTATCTAAGTGAATCCATTCGAATCATGCAAACTAATCATCTATCATGCTTAGATTTTTTTTAAATAAATGAAATAATAAACATATTAAATATACATTGTGCTATGTTTCTTTTTCTTGAAGCTGATCGTCTTACTTGATTGTGTGTATGTATTTCACTGGAGTGACTTGGTCGAACTACTTCTTCCATAGACAGAGAAAGTCCAGTTCATTTTGCAGATTTTCTTTGGATAGGATATCCGAATTTGACCATTTCATGTCCCGGGATTATCTATTTAATATACTTGTGGACCTAATATCGCAGCAAGAGTCCAACCTTGACATCCCGTCGTTCTCTGTCATCCAAGAAACAGACTGTGAGAGGTTATGTTAACCGTTTCTCGGATGGTTTCTGCTTCAAATGACTCATCGAAGCAGTTCCATGCAACAGAAGGACAGTGGAGTAGGGATAAACATTATCTACCATCCATCGACAAGTACACCTCCATATGGTGCAGAAAATAGTTTTCATACGAGGCCCTCAAATGGAACTTAAGTATCTACTTTCACAAACACCCTCTAGTCATAATAAAAAAAAATTGCCGTTATCTGTATATGAACAAAATCAATTTCGGCTACAAACTTATGTATAAAACGGTCCGACTTATCAAATGTTGGAAACTGTACTTAAGCATCCCCAAAAATATCCTCAGTTCGACTCTTGGGAATTGTATGACTTTCCCAACTGAGAGATGAAGGACTATTATTTCAAAGAGCATGTCTGAAATATTAGAAATACATTTACTAGCTGATATTGCGATGTTGACCAAACATTTTACATAGGTCTAATTTCACAATGAAATGGAAACCAATATAAACATAACTCCTACTCCATAACATATATACAACTGGTGAAGCCCAACCGTTTCCTTCTCCTCCAGTTCTGTTTCTCTGTCTCTCCCTCTCCTCGGAAATGGGATGTAGTTCATCTTTAATGGATTTCTCTGAATTAACGTCTATGGAGTATGGAGACTTGTAGAATGAACTGGAAGCAAAAAAAAAAAAAAATCAGAAATTGGTATCTGGAGCCTAGTAGGTCTTGATTGAAGATTAAAAACTGTTGTGTGTGCATGATGATTGGGGGGGAGGAGGGTGCTTGAAAATTAGAAACTGTTGTGTGTGCATGATGATCCTTTAAAGACACAGCAAGATATACACTAAATGAAGAGAAATAGGAGGGGTTGATTCTCTAACGGCACAATGACATACAGTCAAAATCAAGGAAGATATAAGAAGGGTCGATTATTTCAACAGCGCAATAAAATATACAATCAGAATCAAAGGAGAGATAAGTGGATGATCCTCTCATGTCAATGTAATGTGTTTCCTGTTAGGTGGAATTGTGCACAATGAATCTGTTCTGTTCTAATAAAGCTTGGCTTATACTGAATCAGAAGGGAGGGGGAGAGGGGAATTGTCTAACAGCGCAATAAAATACAAATGGAATAACTTGGAGAAATAAGAATGGGTGATTCTCTAACAGCACATTACCATACCGGTACAGACTGAATCAGGGGAGAAATAAGAATGGATGATTCTCTTACAGCACAATAACACACAGACTGAATCTAGAAACGAAATAAGAATGGATCCACAATCACACACGGAATCGAGGGGGGCGGGGGAGAAATATAAGAAAGGATGATTTTCTAACAGCACATAAATATACAGGCTGAATCAAGGGGAGAAATAAGAATGGATGGTTGTCTAACAGCACAATCACACACGGATCGAGGGGGGAGAAATAAGAATGGATGATTCTATTACAGCACAATAACACACAGACTGGATCTAGAAAAGAAATAAGAATGGATGATTCTTTAACAGCACAATAACACACGAAATCGAGGGGGGAGGAATATAAGAATGGATGATTCTCTAACAAAACACAACCCGCCAAATCAAGGGCGGGGTGGGGGGGAATTAACATAAAGACTGAATCAAGGGATAATTAAGACTGGATGATTCTCTAACATCACATTAATACGAAATGAATGAAGGGGAGAAATATGAGCGGATTATTCTCTAACAGTATATAATGACGTGGATATGGAATAGAGAGGAGAATGAGAGCGTTTTTTTTTCTCTAACAGCACATAATGATAGACACGGAATCAATAGGATAAATAAAAATGGATGGTTGTCTAACAGCACATTAACATACAGAATGAATCAAGGGGAGAAATAAAACTTGGCCCTTGAACAGAAAACTAACATGGGCCTATATAATCGGAATCAAGGGAGAAATATGAATGGATTATCCTCTAACAGCACAATAACTTATACAAGGAGAGAAATACTATTGGGCGAGTCTCCCGACTGCACAATAACAGCAAACAAAGGCCGAGTCCAGGTACATATTTGTAAATGAGAGAGGACGATTCGGAAACAAAACAGTAAAGCTATATCGGTACATAAAGAAAGACTGGGTCATGAAATGATCGAGGTTCATGAAAGATTCATTCAGAATCAATGATAAGTCGAGGAAGGATGAAGAATCTAACAGGAAGTCAATTGTATTGTAGGCCTACACACTCAACTTGCAGTACAAACTCCGCAAAAGAAACAACAGGGGACAACAATCGCAACACAAGAAACCGGCGGATAACAGCAGATGCTACCGGGGGTATACCAAAAACTCAGAGTTACAAATAAATATCTGATAAAACAAACGGGCTGGTGCAAATGTATCGACCGGTGCGGTTGGGGGGAGGAAGAGAGAGGGGAGAGAAGGAGTACAGACCTAAGATATCCAACCTCTGATCGACGCTTCGTAAAAATGAACGACCAGCTAGCTGAATAAAAAGAAACTCGAATCTTTTGTGAAATAAGTGATCTCTTTACCATACAATTATGCATTCTTTGCTAAATATTGATAATTTCATCTGTAGAGCTTGTGGGATTTCTTATAGATCCGCAAAAGTATATCGAACACCAGATCGTTTTCCCTTGGAAAGCTCCATTGTTGTGAAATCCACAAATTTTCTTCAGGTTTGGATCAATCAATTTACAGTTTAAATGTAACCGATCGAGATATCGAATATATCACTAGAACCACCGTCTTTCGAGGCGTCATAAAGTATTGATTTCAAAACGGTCTGATGCGATGTATAATTGAATCTGACAACCTAAAGAAGGTATGGAATTTGGGTGGATCAGAAAATTTGATATCCGACGAAAACGACATTTTCAACCAAGTTTGCATCAATAAAAATGAACTTTACAGTAAAGGGATTTCCATATTTTTTAGATCACCTGAAAGATAATTTTCCGAGGCATGTAAAGGTGTTTGTCTTGGAGTAATCTGAAGTGAGCAACACTTGAAGTAGATGGCATAAAGAGACCATGGTCTTCGGATTCATCAGAACGAATTCAAAATGGCCGCTTAAAAACTTGGCAACTTGCCAACAAATAGAACAGGAAATGATAAATGATTGACTGACTTACCTTCTCCGTCACTCCTCCGATTGGTCAGTTGATGCGAGTAGTGATTGGATGAAACCAGAGCAAATCCAGGCAATCCATTGGTCAACTTTGAAATTCTGGAACTTCTTACGTCAATCCCACCTCGCGCCTATAAAAGGGGCCGGAGTTCTTCCCTCGGCGTCATTTCACGTCCGACTGCTGAAGGATCCACGTCGGTTGAGAGCTCTCTCTTGAACGATTCCATCCACAGTTTTGTCAATAGTGTTGAAATCCCGACTTTTCCAAAGTCAGAATTACTGTCTACTTCCTGTTTGTATCGTTCCTGTGTCTCTGTTCCATTGTTTGTCTGGTAAGATTTCGTTTCCTTCTCCTCTCTGTAATGTATGCTGTCTTCTTGCTGTTCCCTCATCTCTGATACGGCGTTCTGACGTCAGTTTGTCGTCGGCTCGTCTTCCCCGTCGTCATCACGTGCTGTATTATGACGTCACAGGCAATTTACGTCACAAACAATCACAATCCAACGTCGGGCCTATACATTATGATCTTCTTTTGTGACGTCAGACAGGATTTCGTATTCCCTAGCTCTTTTATGACGTATCCACATTGTTGCGCCCGATTCGGCACGTAATCTGACGTTTTGAACGTCATTTATTTCCCGCCATTTGTAGCATGCCTTGTGGTCATCAGTACGTCCAACAAACATGTTTCTCATGTTGTTGTGAAGCCGCTGTTGTAAAATTGAACTCATCTGTTTTGCTAAATAATGGTTGTTAATTTTTCTCGACAGATAACCGTATAGAAAAGTGGTCTCGCCGGACATGTTGCGAAAGATCCTGCGGGTTTCCGCAGGTATTTTGCCTTGTCTAGCTCTTGTGTACTTCGTCTATCGTTATCTGAAAGGTAAGACTTCAATATTAGATATATATATTCCTTTATTTCCGTTCTCTGCCAATAAATACTGTTATTCACAAAATCTTGTTTCTGTATTATTCAAATTTGAGTTAATTAAAGAAACAAATGCGGCCGTTGATTTATGGTACAAGTATACACTCGTAACCAGATTGTTTTATACCAAATATTTTGTCTGGTACCATACTCTACTGGCATAAACGTACTTCTCAGAAAGCTAGCGGAGACTGAGATATGGCACCTAAAATCAAATAAGTCCGAGTGATTATATTTGACCTTGGTTTTCAGGTCAGGATGACGATGAGAAGAAAGACGGATCGGTTGAAGAATTGGGGGAAGCCTACACGAACGGCGCTCACGAGAATACCCCAGATTCCCTCCTTGGCTATGGCTTTATGGATGGTTCCGACAGAGGCGCCGAGGAGCCAATGACTTCTGGTACAAGTCAATTCATTCCAAATGCTAGTTAAGTTTGTGAAACTCTTGAACGCTGTTTGAGCTTCATGGTTTGGATGCCGAATGATAAGGATAAGTTAGCTAAACAATGTCCTGACATCTAACATCATTGATGAAGACCTTTCGTTATTAAGAGGAATAGCCGAGCTCTTCTTTCTACAGGACTCTGGTGTGTTGGGTGCATTGTTCGGTTCCTTCCACCCCAAAAATATATTTCTCCATCCCTGATTGCGCGCGCAACCCATTGAAGAAAGCCCTCTCTCGCTCGAAGTACCAAGGCCAATGCTAAACTACCCTGTGACTTTCACATCAATATCAGGGACCATGCGCGGAATTCCACAGATACAGTCCAGTAAAGTACGAAATTGAGTAACGTTACTCTTTCTGATAACAATCTTCCAGACCGATACTATTAACAATAAGAAGACACATTTTCCATAACGTGAGAATTCTAAGTAATGAAGAAAGGAAAATTATACATACCTTTATTGTCGTCTAGTTGTGTGAAAACTATGACAGAAAGTGTGCGTGAAAATGTAGATAATATTAACTTGTCTGTCGCATGTGTGTAATGTATATTTGTACATTGTTTTATGTATATTCTATTGGTGTTTGTATGTATGTCTTATTGACGTTTTTATGTATGTCTTATTGACGTTTTTATGTATGTCTTACTGATGTTTCTATGTATGTCTTATTGATGTTTCTATGTATGTCTTATTGATGTTTCTATGTATGTCTTAGTGATGTTTCTATGTATGTCTTATCAGTGTTTCTACATTTATGTATGTCTTACTGAAGTTTTTATGTATGTCTTATTGAAGTTTTTATGTATGTCTTATTGAAGTTTTCTGTACGTCTCATTGAAGTTTTTATGTAAGTCTTTTTGATGTTTTCATGTACGTATTATACTGATGTTTTTATGTCTTATTGATGTTTTATGTATGTCTTATTGAAGTTTTCATGTACGTCTTATTAATGTTTTTACGTGGGTCTTATTGATATTTTTATGTATGTCTTAATGATGATTTTATGTATGTTCTATTGATGTTTATATGTATGTCTTACTGACGATTTCATGTATGTTCTATTGATGTTTTATTGACGTTTTTATGAATGTCTTACTGACTCTTTTATGTATGTCTTACTGACGTTTTTTATGTATGTCTTACTGATATTTTTTTGTAGGTCTTACTGATGTTTTTATGTACGACTTATTGATGATTTTATATATGTGTTATTGATATTTAACCGTGGCATTTGTTTTATTACTTGTATACATGTTATGTGGGGAGAAGATCAACATGAGCTGCGCCCCGCTCTTCAACTCAGACTGTACGTCCACGTCAGTAAATAATAAAAAAAAGAAGATATTTAATTGTCAACAAACATCACAATGGCTGCATATTCAGCTCTTGGAAACAACTCTAGAATTAAAGACTAAATGGTATTTAATATGTTTGTCTTTAATTCTTTGTTTTTCACAGATTCCATCATGACGGAAGTTATAACATCACCAAACATCGCCATTGAAGATTTGCGACATTTGTCGGGGGTACGTGAGCTATTCCTCGGGGAGACTGTTGCCCCCGCTGGAGATCTAAGATATTTAGTGGGAGTACGTGAGCTCGTGGAAGAGACCGTTGCTCCCGCTGGAGGTCTTAGATATTTAGTGGGGGTATCAGAGCTCTTCCTGGAAGAGACCGTTGTCCCCGCTGGAGATCTAAGATATTTAGTGGGGGTACCAGAGCTCTTCTTGGGAGAGACCGTTGCTCCCGCTGGAGGTCTAAGATATTTAGTGGGAGTACGTGAGCTCTTCTTCGAAGAGACCGTTGCTCCCGCTGGAGATCTTAGATCTTTAGTTGGGGTATCAGAGCTCTTCCTAGATGAGACTGTTGCTCCCGCTGAAGATCTTCGATATCTGGTGGGGATATCCAAGCTCTTCTTGGAAGTGGCAGTTACTCCCCAAGGGAATCTCACGTACTTGGAAGATCTGGTCCACCTGTTCAAAGAGGTTTCCGTCGAGTTGAAGGCACAGCACCTTGGGCGAAAAGCTGACAGCACCAAGGAGGGTAGGTGTGCATGCATTTATATTACTGGTACTTTGAAAAATATGTCTGTCTATCGTTGTACTTTGATTTGACTGATTTATTGCCTTTGGTTATAAATCACATACATATAGATTGCTGAACAGATGTCTTCAAAGAAAACCATATACCTATGTATACATCAAGCGAGTCCCAGAGCGTTCATGACTATGCATGACGTTAGATATACTCCACAGCTCATACAATCTGATGCCATGAGAATGCTCGTCCAGGAAGACAATAAAATAAAATTTGGTTAGCAACCGAAAACGAATAAGTAGAATATATGTTGAATATAAGCACTGTGGATATATGCTTCATGAAACCGTAACTGATATATTTTTTGTTTGTTTTGTAGGCCGTTACAACAAAGGCACATTCATCGGCCCTGACGCGCCAACCGCCAATCCTCTCAAGGTCATTCCGGGTACCTTCGCTCAGAGTACCATTCCGCGACGCGTTCACAAGTCGCGTTTTCCTAATACGCAGTGTTGCAGTATCGCGTTCGCTTCTGTTCTTCGCGCCCAGCTCGTCGATCCCGCGCACTGGACTCGCGATACGGTTAACGGCGTTGTGATCGAGGGAGACGAACTGCACACGTGGCGGATTTTGGATCTTCAGAGGAGTCGCGCCAGCACCACGGCCTTGACTGTAGATGAGCTGGCAGAGACGGTGGACTTGAAAGGTGCTAGGTATCAGGTAAGGAAAGGGCCTCTCTTTTACGGCAGTTTGGAGATGGATGCGGTACTTGCGCGAGAGTTCGGAACCAAGACGTTCGAGGACGCGTTGCGTTTTTCGATGGAGAGGCCCTTTAACGCGGCTATGCTGACCATGCGTGGATACACTACCGCTTTGATTCGCGCGTTTAGCGGAGTGTACCTTTTTGACAGTCACCAGAGGAGCAGCCGCGTCATCCCGGATGCCAAGGGGACCGCGATCTTGGCCAAGTTCCGCGATGTCGACCATTTTGTTTTGCACACCAACGCAAAAGAGAAGCCAGCTACGGAATTCAATGTGGTCGGTATTGATTTAACAGCTATTTGATTTCATTCATAACAAATTCTTACCAAATTTCAAGTACCAAAATACTACCAAAATTTTATATTGTTGTGATATACATGTACGGTACCATATCTACATAAACAGTGGTATTGCAGAGTATAACGTCCCTTTTTTGCATCACAGGCTTTTGTGTCACGTATCTCCACACTTCATGTACAAGCCCAATTTCCATTTTTTAGTTCATAGATACTGTTCATCCATGAAGTTCAATCACCAAACAAACATCACCGGTTACACTTTAGGGATCCTAAACACTCTCAGAATGATTCAGGGACATCCACAACTCAATTGTCAGGGACTTTAGCCTGAAATTCAGGACATTTTCCATGAATTCTGAGTGTAGTTTTGGCTCTGACAAGCTTGTTTTGTAAAGGCATGAACTGAACATTTTGCCCCTGTAATATTTTTTCATGACATATATTCCGAATATAGTTGATCTGTAAAGTTCTGATACGGCATTTGATGGCACCAGATAGTCAATGACACTTTCTGAAATAATGCAGAAGTTGTTGTCTCTAAGCGCTATGGTACCGGTACTATTAACATGTTATTTCGTTTATCTTTTTCAGGCTCGTTAGTCCTGGCTATCAGTCGCGGTGCTGGACATTGTAATATCATTCTGTCTGCAATCGACACACAAAGACACCAAAGTTACCAACAGCTTTATGTAGTTTAACACTTGATCTATACGGTATTTCTTTGAGGGGTTTCGTTATCTTTCGTTTACACGATACATCCCCAAAATAGTATTGATATCAATTGAAAATAAGGGTGAGTGAGTGAGTGAGTAGGGTTTAACGTCGCTTTCAACATTTTTTCAGCTATATCACGACGGGGAAGGGAAGGGAGGGGAGGGGGAGGGGCAGGGGTACCTACTTGTAACAGAGCAGATCTAATGCTGCCAATTGAAAATAAAGACTGAACTTAGTATAACCCTCAAAACAGTCCACAAGAGCTAAACGTTCAGCTATAATTATAACTAAAATTTACACTTGATTTTCAGCCTAACTCCATTTTAGATCAAGGGTATATTCCTATAGTGATCGTAAACCCTCGAATAAAGTGTCCATCAAATGATAGACCATTGCAAACAGTGTCGGAAAATATTTATTGTAATTTTTTTCGATTTTATTACACGGAGTAAACTGCAGATAAAGCATGGTATTCTATGGTGGTCTGTTGCAATCATATCTAGGTCCGGTGACGTCACACGGCCTAAATACATATATTTCAAACTTTGTATGCACTTTCCAATGCTTGATTCAAGCTTAAGGTGTGTATGCTTTGAGTTTCAACACAGACTCACTGTTCCAATGTGCATGTTTCACCAAAATCGGAGAAATTGAATGCAAGATTCAAATTGACTTCACCCTTACGAGTTACCTTCTCCCAGATGTTGGTGAAATATGCATATTGGAGCTGTGAGTCTGTGTTGAAACTCAAAGTATACACACCGTAAGCTCGAATCAAGCATTGGAAAGTGCATACAAAGTTTGATATATATATGTATTAAGGCAGTGTGACGTCACCGGACCTAGATATGATCGCAACAGACCACCATAGAATACCATGCTTTATTTGCAGTTTACACTGTGTAATAATATCGTAAAAAAATTACAATAAATATTTTCCCACACTGTTTGCAATGGTCTTTCATTTGATGGAAACTTTACTTCAGGGTTTACGATCACTTTAACATGCCATTTGGGCACGTCCATATTGCCAGAAATCGACACGAAGGACACATTCTTGTGGCTAATTTCAATCTGTAATACATGCGCTAACATTATAAACAAAGATAGCATCTCGAGTGCACATTGTTGACGGAACCCTTACATTTTCTATTTCTTAGTTTCTCTCATTCATACGAAAATGATTTGGTAAATATATATGCTTCTTTTGTAGCTAATTTCAATCAGTAATACATGCGCTAACATTATAAGCAAAGATAGCATCTCGGGTGCACGTTGTTGACGGAACCCTTACACTTTTTATCGGGTTTACCAAGGGTAAACCCTATATTAGTATCACTTTTCAGATTTTTTTTCTTTTTTCTTCTGCACATGTGTAGTTTTGATCTCCTGCCCGGAGACTGTTCTCATTTGATGCCCCTTAGAGCATTCACAACAGGCCTCGCACAAGCCATGCAATTCCAGGCGCTAAGAGTAATGGAATTTCGTTGAAAGGACATGGAAAGTCAGAGGAAATATATGTACGGGGGAAATGAGTGGAAAAAGCTAAGCTATTCTCTGAAGTTCAGCGAAATTTGTTGCGGAATAAAAATCCAAACAGCCGTGAAACGTGTTTGCTGGTGACCCTTCGCCAGATTGGAACGAGGTCAGACAGCTCATTTACATATTTTGTGTAGTCCATTGGTTGAACTAAACTCATGACTGTTTCCCGCTGAATTAATATTCATATTCTGTGACGTGTATTGGTCGAGGTCATAATGTCGACAGCTGATTGGCTCACGCTCTTGACATCTGTACTAATTTACGTATCAGAACAGTCGCCATTTGAATTGGTCAAATTGCAGTCGCCATTGTTTGTTGGTTTGGAATTTAGCTTTGGGCTAATTTTACCGATGCCGGGAAAATGCAAATTTAGTGAACATTGGCGGAGACTGGATGATTATAACTGTGGTTGTCCCGTCACGGTGAGAGGACAGCAACGTACACGGTGTGTATCTGTGGATCTGTCCAATATCGGCGATGGTCCTTTACGGAGCCTTACAAAAATTACAGGATACACAAACTTTACACACATATTCTTGAGGTTGTTCTATAACTATATGGCACTTTATGAATTATTATTACGAATATGAATTGAACATTTTTCAATCTTTGGTAAGCTACCTTACAACAAAAGTTATGATTCATATATAGTGCAAGATCACAAAGATGATCTTCACTTTAGATAGGGAATCGTCCTCAATGCGTTTTTGATACACACAGCTGGTGGGGTTCATTTTTGTCTAAAAAGCACCAAATTGACCATTTGAATAGATAAAGATAAAGAATAATCAAGACCTACAGACAAACACAACCAGACTTACAGTGGTTCAAACCTGCCGTATTTTGCACTTTTCGGTGCATTTACAGTCGACATTTTCTCTCCAAAATTCTCGTTGCAAAATTATGACACCTTTAACCAAAATCATATTTAGATTTATTTGTTGGTCAAAATAGCTAAAATTGGTTTTGGTTAAAGGTGTCCTATTTTTGTAACAAGAGATTATCCGCACCGAAAAGTGCATAAAAATACGAAAATAAGCCAACTTACCAACTTTAGTGAGCCATAAATCCGTGTTCGTGCATCTGCAGTCCTTCATTATTTCGGGTCTTATAATTCAGCATGAAGGCTGTACAAAATGGTCCATTTCATATCCCTTTGATAAAAGTGAAAGTTTGGCCCTTCAAACCGAACAGCTTGAGGACGATTCCCTATGTCAAGCGAACACCACCATTCTTCCCAAATATGGGACTAATAAACTCCTCTGATGCAAGTAAACCCGATATCAGTACTTTAAGTACTTTGATTATTTCTCAGTTTCTCTCATTCATACGAAAATGATTTGGTCAAAATATATATGAATTTTTTGCATATGTTTCTTTTTTATTAACTACTATAAGATATTTTGTTTCAAGTTACATTTTGCATGTGAAAGATAACGACACCCATTAATATCTTTAACCCTATAGATGTGACCTGGGCGATTTGGGACCTGTCCAGGCCTGAAAAAGCCAAGATGACCGCCATGATGACGTCACAGTGGCGTCTTTTTCGAAAAAGGCATTTTTGAGACGAATTTTCTGTCTGATTTTTCCATGTTTTATTTATCGGTTTTCTGCGCAAACACCGCATGATAAATTAGTAAATAATCATCTGATGTGAAATAAAATAGTTTTTATCCACTTTTCCTCGCAGGAAAATGACGAAAGCATCATTTCTGGTACCCCACACAGCCGCCATTTTGATTTCACTAATGATCCTCTGCTTGGAGGAGAGGGGTATGCTAATAGGCTCAAAATGACCCTAATATGATAAACTACAAAGTCACGGAGTGTCAGCTCTCAATTATTTGCTGTTGCGAAGATAGGACAGAAAGTTCCTGGGGGCGGGAGCAGGTCTGCTAGGGCTACGCATCTATACAGTGATAGGGGAGAGTGGGGAGACCTGGGACACTATTTCTGTGACGTCACATTATTTCACATTCGGTCCAAAGTATTTATTTGTGCAAATCAATGCGTGCCATGCATCAACCTGGGAACAATACCCATCCAATGCCATAGTGTTTAAGACACCAAACCGAGTGTGTTATGATGTGGAGACGATTTCATTTCAGCGTATTTTGGGGGTGACTTGGGACAGTGTCGGGAGACATGGGACAAGGAGTTGGGAGATATGGGACAACCAATGTAAAGACTTAAATGCAATCAAAGTAACTTTTTCTTTTCAAAAAATAATGGCTTAACATGGAAATGCGAACTTGCTAAATAATTATCACTTTGCCGAACGAAAGTAATACCATACATATTGCAATATTCTTCGAAGGTGCAGGGAGAGATGAGACACTCTATAGGGGAGACACTGTGTCCCAACTCTCCCCAGGGGGCCCAACTTAGCAAAATGGCGATTTTTTTGTTCAACTGTCCATGCCATCACCAATTCGGTCAATGTCATGTGCACCCCATATAAAAGACAATCCTGTGCCAAGATATCGCTATCATATACCTTATATTGCACCGTATAAATAAATGGGCGTGGCCTTCAAAATCTAGCTTTTCAAGTTAAAAAACACAAAAAGAAAGATTTACTCACTTCAATGATTCCAGGAAACGCCAGAATGGTAAATGTGGGAGGCGGTATGAAAACCAAACAGCACATGTACGCTCAGTCTCCATCGATTTCCAGAAGGGTACGAAATAAGGGGTGTCCCAAGTCTCCCCTGTCCCATGTGTCCCCACTCTCCCCTACTAATCATCATGGGACGGTATACCGGTGTTTATATCACTGACATGTTTTATCTCTTTCAGCCACGCCTCAGTTTTCTCCATGGCCATATTAACATATTATCAGCGGTGTACCCTCGAGATTCATCTGGTACATTCTATGATAGTATGAAAATGTTCGTCCGACACTTTTCATAACCCCAAAGAATGCATGATGGCGTGAGTGAAAAGCGCGCGAAAGCCCAACCGGTGTATTCTGGGATTCGTTGCATTGTGGGTTGCGTTGCATTGTGGGATTCGTTGCATGTAGGATTAAATTGTTCCGTTTCCACAGGGTGAACAACTCGGGGCCCAGGAATGACAGCGGTCACCACATCAGAGTCAACGTCTGTTTGAATCTGAGGGGAACTGATTTCGTCATCATCATCATCATCATTTTATACCAGCATCCTGTTTGAATTTAATTATTGCAGGGCTTCTCCACCACCTTGATTTCATTGAACGTACTTGAATTTCACCTTGACTATTCCAAGGCCTTCAAATCGTGAAATTTTGAGGGAAAAAAGGTCCCTGAAAGTTCTTAATTTTATGTTCTGGTCAAGAAACATTAGAAAAATATATGAAAACTGTTGTGCAGCTTTGTTTCATAAGTGAGCTTTCCTAGTATGATACGTGCCTGAATTTGAATTTGGGTCCTCGAAAAGTGGTTGAAAAGTCCTTGATCCTTGTCACTTCAACCCTGTTATCATCCCCATATGGTCGTATATATATGTGACGCAAACTTCTAATAAAACGTACCGGTATGTTAATTCCCGAATCAGTCTTTTGTGTTGAATTTATACAATATGACTATATATTCTGTCAGGGTCCTCTTTAGGATTTCAGACGCGCGGGTCTCCCAACGGAGAAAATCCAAGAATGGTGCTGCATGTGAAAGGGACAGGGGGGAAATTGTTGCAATGCCACTGAAGATGTGCCATGATTATTCCGCTTCAATATAAATGAGTCATTTAACTAATCATTTCCAATGTCTTCATGCCACGGGATGGCCTGGGTTTTGGGGTGTAGGGGGAGGGGGAGGGGCAGCGGATATTCATTTTGTCATACCTCGAGAGTTCGAATTCTCATGTATGTGCTGTCATAATCGCTTTATCTGTCAGATTTGGCGGCCATCTTGTCGTACAAAGCTGCCCATTTGTTGCCCATGATCATATTTTGTACCCAGCAACAAATTTCAGCTAAACCTAACTCGAAAGAATACTAAAATATAAGCTCTTGAAAAATGTGACGATTTCATGTTGAAAAAAAATTAACGAAACGTAAAAAACAAAACCGAATTATTCGCCAAATCTGGCCTGTATATGTGGATTATGGAATGATGGGAATATCATTTAGGAATAATTTATTAGTGTATTGAGCCTAATATTCATTCTTACATGATATAGTGCTTTCAATCTTTAAAATATACAGCGTGTTATCCGTTTGGAGTAATTCAGCTGGTTTTTCCATCGACAACAAATTTGAGCTAATTACTGAAATATTATATACGTCTTCTTTTATTCAGCCACGAAATAACTGTGTTCACCTGACATACTAGGACCGACGTGAGCTTAGTCCTGTCCCATGAGATATATAAAATTCACACTTGACCAGGTTACAGAGAAATACTTCTCTAAAATGGAGGTAAGAAAGGTCGTTTTTTGCTTAATTAGTTTTGATTTTTTCATCATAACACCAACAAATCTTATAGTGACGTATAGCTTATATATTGTATGTCGTAACAGTGTTTTTCAATTAAAGCGTTCCGTCTAATTTTTAATAGAGAACAAAACATGTCGTCTATTATTATGCAAATTAGATTTACTTTCTTTTAATACCATCCGATATTTTATTGGACAAAAACGATCATTTTGTATCTCCGTTTTAGGGGGGTAGTTCTCTCTGACATTTTATTCTTATCCAGCAGGTTTGAAATGGGAATTATATTTATATCGTTTCAGCCACCAGACCATTCCTGTTCCGTCTTGGTCTAAAGAAGAATTACAGCCATCCGACAATATTTAAATTTGAATAACCGCTTTATTCCAACGCATATATGTATAATTGCAATTTGCAAGATGCGTAAACCGCCATGTAAACGCGATGTTCTGTATATAATACATTTATATTCTAATTTATTCATAACAAAATCTAATATTGTGTCTTTTTTTATACGCCCGCTAATAAGGCGGACGTATTACGTGTCTGGTCTATGTCTGTGACAGTTTTCTCTAAACCCTATCTGGCCTAAGCGATTTGAGACCTGCCCATGCCTTTTGGGGGGAGGTAGGGGGGGGGAGGTCAAATATTATTGAGCTAGCGAGTTGAAACTCACCACTCTGTACCCTTGGGTCAAGTCCTATTTTTGTGTTTTCTTCGCAAAAACTGCCCGATAAATTAGTAAATAATAATCCGTTATGTGAAATAAAATAGCCTTCGCCTACTTTTCCTCGCACAAAAGCAGGAATTTTGAAGAGAAATGACGAAAACACCACTTTTCTGGTACCCCACATGGTCGCCATTTTGAATAAGCCCATGATCCTTTGCTCGGAGGGTTTTTGTCTCAAGTTTTTGTTGTTCCAAAGATAGGGTAGAATGTTTGATAAATATATAGCCTCGCACCCCCAGGCCTGGTACGGTTAAAATTGGTTTAGGTTAACATTGCAAGAGAATGTGGGTATTGGTTAATATGCCTTATCCATTCAGAAAGATTGTCTTAAGAGGCGACTAACTGGAGCACTTGTGGGGTTCCCAGATGCCAAAAAAGGCACAGGCCCCTATCCGCGTGGTTTTCGGGTGTGAAAAGAAATAGGAACCAAACGTCGTGATATGAACACGGGGAAGATTCTTAACGTTAACTGGCCTGGGGTTAGGGTGAGGGGGAGAGCACTTTCTTCAAAATTTTTGCTTTGCTGTTTGGAAAAGTAGGTAAAACCTATTTTATTTCATATCAGATTATTATTTACTAATCTATCATGCAGTTTTTGCAAAGAAAAAAAATAAATAAAAAATTCAAAAAATACGCCAAATAAAAAATTCAAAAATCTGACCAAAAAAACGTCCAAAAATGCTCCTTTTGAAAATGACGTCACAGTGATGTCATCATGGCGACCATCTTGGATTTTTGACATTTTCTTGTAGAGCTTGATCCAAAGATATAGCGTGGTAAGTTTCAGTCCTCTAGCTTTAGCGATAGTGAAAATATATAGGATAGGCTGCGGTACACCCCAAATCGCCCAGGCCAGATAGGGTTTAACGTCCTTAAAACCGACTTTTTTCTCGATAAAGCCAAATCCGTCCACTGCAGAACCATTTTATCATTTGGGTTCTACAGTATATTTTCCATTTTTAATGCTGAGTAGTAGGAAGAGGTTAACTTCCCGCGCATTGAGGCTGAGGCTGATGACGTCATGCGGATCAAGTGGAGCTGACGTCACGTCCGAGTCAAAGGTTAAATGCCAGGTAACTTCCGGTTCAAAGGTCACTTCCCGGTCAAAGATCAAATACCAGGTCGCTTCCGGTCACGTGACGACCCAGCAAGAGTGATTCTCTCCCTACATATAAGACCCGCTATGGTTTAGGCCCATTCCGGCGCAGTGGACAGTGTTTAACCTAATGGGAAACCCACGCATGGACATTTGCGGTAAGGGGTGTGGCCCCTTGTTTTCTTCACCTCGAGCTGTAGAACACGTTGGGAGGGGTCTCGAGGCCATGCATTGAACTTTTTAAAACGTTACTGTGCGCATGCGTACTGGGCAAGGTGGACTTTTTGGGTCGACGTGGACCCCTGTTGGTCCGATTGGGTCGTGTGAGGTATCAATGTGAAGCATTCGTGAGGGAGTGTCGACCTGGATGAGTGTGGGGTAGAGCGAACGTTATTCTGTGCATGCGCAGACAGGGAATTGTGGGAAAAGGGCACGGGAAGAGACGTTTTGGGGTCAGAATGGAATCATAAATGGTTCGAATGGATCGCGGAAGGTATCAGTGTGAAGCCCTCGTGGGGGAGCGTTCAAGTGGATGGGTGATGGGTCGGAATAGCGTCTATCTGCGCATGCGCAGTAGAGAAAGGTCAATGGAACGGGCTTTTGGAAGTTTCTAATGGACCCATAATGATTCGATCGCCCGTATGAGGCCTTGATTTGAAGTTCTCTTGGGGTAGCGTCGGATTGGACTGGTGTCTGCTCCGGTTTCTTCATTCTACGCATGCACAGTCTGCCCGTAGTATTTAAGGCAAACATTTTAGGGGTGCGTGGTGGTGTGTTTGAGGAAGAGATGGACCATTCTTGGTCCTAATAGGCCGTGTGAGGTACCAAAATGAAGCCTTCTTATTGTAGACCACCACTTGAGGGATGTCTATGTCATCTGTGACGTCATTGTTAACGTCATCAGTACGAGTACTAGCGAAAGCGGCCATTTTAGGGGTGCAATGGAGTGCGTTTGGAGAAGATAGGGGCCCTGTTCCATCCGGCTACCTGGTAAAGTTACATTAGCGTATGTGAGGAGGGCGGAGAGGATGAGGAGGAAGAAAAGGAGGAGGAGAAAGAGGAGGAATGAAGTTGAGTGAGTGGGTGGTCATATAAGGTCGTTTGTACACCGTTAGCCTCCGTATGTGTCCACCCCTTGCGTCTGAATACCATGATACAGATGAGAGAACAGTAGCAACAAGGCTGACAGGTAAATCATTTTATTATCTTCTCCAGCACATCATACCCACGCTGGGGGAGCCGCCTTGGGTATGTTTACAATTATCGTAGATTCTTGTCCAATCATAAGCCGCCATTTCAGAAAGTTCAATTTTCGGCCATGTTAGCTCTGATCCGTTTGTCCTAGGCGTTTTGGGACAGTCCAGTATACTGGAGCTCCCACCCCTTACTTCTACCATTGGCAGGCAGAGAAGGGAGATGAAAGGTCTTCTAGATACTGAGATCAATCTCCATCGGCTCTCCAATTCGGAGCGGCGTCTCCATAGGAACTAAAATATCCGGTTTCGAGAGTGGCGAGCGTGGTCCGTATATGACATATTGTTGACGTCTCAATTGAATGGGATGCTTAAAGACTATATCACACTCTGCACATGTATGCGTGCATCCCCCGTACACAGAGGCAAACTATATATCATTTGAAAGCTTTGACTCTCTTCTTTCAGATGAGGTAGGATGTGGTGGTGAAAACTATTGCCGTATGCTAGAAAAATTAGGAAATGCAAGAACCATTGGATTGCAACTTTCTACTTTTAAAATGAGTGTATATGTATTAATATGACTATATCTTCACTCGTACCAGGCATAGGGCAAAATGGTTGGTGTCAATTGATTACGCAAAGGTTCTTCAATCGTTTAATATCAAAAACTATTTTGAGGTCATTGACCTGTGACGTCACAGGGGGACCATCTCCAAAATACAATTAAATTGCGTCAAACGCACTAAAAACTATGACAAAAGTTTTTTTGTGGGTAAAATACTTCATTGTTAAATGGCCAAAATGGTTCTTATGTCGAATATAGTCATCGGTCAAATACTTCGGCAAAGATTTGATGCAATTACCTTTTAAATCCTCAATTTAACGACCGTCATTCACCATAGTATATTAGGTAAAAAACACTAACTACTGCATTAGACGAGCGGCAATTGCAAAAAACGCCTTATTTTAGGAGTGAAATGCACCCCCCCCCCCACACGGCCACATCCTATAGTGTGAGGTAGCAATTTCCTCTCCATTAAACGGGGAATCGATTGGTAACAGTTATGTTAAGATATCTTGAATCGCGATGTCACTTGGGGGTCATCTCCAAATTCCGAATGAAATATTTTCTAAATACACAATTATGGTTTCTTTACTAAGTTATTCAATGTATTGAAATTCATATAATTATGCCAAGTTATTGTCAGCGGTGCTGTGTATCATTACAGGAAAAGTACAGGCTATTTAAGGATTCTCACTACCTTAGAAAATAGAACAGGAAGTATCTTAAAATTATACATTTTCTATGTCTACTAAGCGTTTATCTAAGATTGCCAAACATCTGACTTCAGCAAGACTTAATATGAATGTTTTATGATTTAATGTGTATAATTCAATGTTTTCTTTTATCTCTTGTTAATTTTAAAGCAATATCAAAGGTTATCTTGATTATCGTTGTGAGTGGGGGTCATCTCATAATTACTATTGCAATTTCACGATTTTCTCGGATATCAGCCACTGTAAATAGTTTAGTTCCGTGATTTAGACATTCAGAGTCATTTGACGTCGTACATGTAGCTGTATATTGTTTTGTCAAACGTACAAATTAGTTTAGAATTTAGAGCAGTTGTTTCAGATATTTTGGGGATTATAAATTCTGTATATCCCTGGCATATTTTTTATCAGGGGCCAAGCCTAATCATAAATACAATAGATCAGTCCCGGGATAGAACTATTTAATATGATAATAATATTTATTACAGACACAGATTCTATAGAATGAACAAATAAATAATAAGATGGCAGCCAAAAGACAAATTACTAGCGCGTTACATAGACTTGGCTAGACCAATGACAAACTAAACGCGAAGTCTCAGACAAATCGGAAAGCCGCAAAGTTGTAAGTAAGAACTTGTCTGTCGACATAAGTCTGCTCCGTAGAATCTGGAATCGAATAACCTCATTAAAGCAGGGTACAGAGTTAATCCCAAACATGTACATTAAGTAACACTTCAATTCGGCATGGAATGCATCAACCTGCGAAATGCGTTGCTGTATGTGTTTTTTACAGTTACAAGACCGCAAATGGCTGAGTAGTATAGCTACGGTATCCGTCACGTAAACCCCCCCACTGCGCATGCGCGATGACGTCATTTGTGGGCGGTGCGCATGCGTGAAGCGTTGTGAAGGGGGCGTGGCCTCGTTGTCAAGGGGGCGTGTCCACTGAGTGCACTTGCACTGAAGGTGTGATTCAAGATGGCGGCTTGTTTTTTCTAGGTTAGGGGTGGTCGGTTTCAAGATGGCGGCCCATTGCACTTGTTTCGGTCCTCATTTGCATATTTTCAAGATGGCGGCTTGTTTTTTCTAGGTTAGGGGTGGTCGTATTCAAGATGGCGGCTTGTTTTTTGTAGAATGAGGTCATTGGGTGCATTGGGTATATTCAAGATGGCGGCTTGTTTTTTCTAGGTTAGGGGTGGTCGGATTCAAGATGGCGGCCTGTTTTTGTAGGTCAAGGTCACTTGCACTTGTTTCGCGCCTCATTTGCCTATTTTCAAGATGGCGGCCTGTTTTTTCTAGGTTAGGGGTGGTCGGATTCAAGATGGCGGCCTGTTTTTTTGTAGGTCAAGAAAACTTGTTTGGACTTGTTTGCCCCTTCATTTGCCTATTTTCAAGATGGCGGCCTGTTTTTTCTAGGTTAGGGGTGGTCGGATTCAAGATGGCGGCCTGTTTTTGTAGGTCAAGGTCACTTGCACTTGTTTCGCGCCTCATTTGCCTATTTTCAAGATGGCGGCCTGTTTTTTCTAGGTTAGGGGTGGTCGGATTCAAGATGGCGGCCTGTTTTTTTTGTAGGTCAAGGTCAATTGCACTTGTTTCGCTCGTCCTCATTTGCATATTTTCAAGATGGCGGCTTGTTTTTTCTAGGTTAGGGGTGGTCGGATTCAAGATGGCGGTCAATTGCACTTGTTTGACATGGGATGAGACTTATACAATTTTCGGAACTTTTTTCCTTTTTTAATAGTCAAATAGCTCCAAAAACGTCTATTTCCATTCTTGCGCATGCGCAGAATGGTGATAGTTCAACCCACACCAGTCCATCAGATGGCCCTTCATCTCACCTTCACATTGATACCTCACTCGGCTTCATCGGACCACTAGGGGCGCCCCTAACATCAAAAAGGTTATTTTGCAGTTCGATAGCAAAACCTGGTGTGCGAGGATTATTTTTATTTTGCAGGTAGTGGGTCGAGTGAGGTGTCAAATTGAAGCTGACGTGAAATGTTTCAGATTGATACCTCACTCGACCCCATTGGACCACTAGGGGCGCCTCTAACTCCAAAAAAAGTGTTTTGAAGATTACGCATGCGCAGAATGCTGATAGTTCAACCCACACCCAGTCTATCAGATGCGCCTTCACGTTACCTTCAATTTGATACCTCATTCGACCCGATTGCACCATTAGGGACGCCTCTAACCTCAAACAGGCTATTTTTGAACATTGATATTTTTCATATTATCTTTGCGCATGCGCAGAATTACCCTAATTCAAGCCCACACCCAGTCTATCAGATGCTCCTTCACGTTACCTTCAATTTAATACCTCACTCGACCCGATTGGACCACTAGGGACGCCTCTAACGCCAAAAAGGTTATTTTGCACATCGATATCAACATCTCGTGTACGAAGTTTGATTTTTTATTTTTTTTTTATTTTGGCGGTAGTGGATCGAGTGAGGTATCCAATTGAAGCTGACGTGAAATGCTTCACAATGATACCGGACTCGACCCGATTGGTCCACTAGGGGCACCTCTAAAGGTATTTTGAAGATTGATGTTGATTGATGTTGATATTGATGTTTGGCGTTAGGGCAGCCCCTAGTACACACGCGTTTTCCCCAAGCTGTAACCGTGATGGTCCGACATTGGTACCAACATGGTCCAGTACCAATTGGTAAACATATTGTTCACCGCCAATGTAAAGATAGATGTATGGGTGCCAACGATGTACCGATATAAAATGGTACATCATGGTGCGGCAAACATTTGGACCAATATATGTTTCTTTTTGAAAGCCGCAGTTTTGTATTTCTTATCCCATAATGCAAAGCGTGTTTTCAGTTGTTTCCGGTAACAACAACAACAATATTGCGAGGCTGTTGTCGCTGTTGTCCGAAAACAAATGCTTCGCTGGAAGTGGACGTCCGTAGAGGCCTGGGCATCATCATAGAAGATTGTGGTTGTTTTAAACCGACAACAGTGTCTTCCAGATCATCATCTTCAACATAAAGGTAATTTCGAGAGTCTAAACGATCCTTTTTTCACGGAGGGTCCACTGACACTTTTTTCAGATTCGGTCATCTTCTCCGTAAGAAAGAAATCGGCCGTACAGACGAACTGTAGTGTAGGCCTATGGGCGAACAAGTCCAGACATATGTGATGGAACAGCCTATTTTTAAACCATTCAAAATTACGTAACACCGACACACAGCAGATCCCCCCCCCCCTTCTTCACAGACACACACATGATAATAGGGGGCTAAATACTTTACTGTACTGCAATAAAATTCCATCCAATCTCGTCAGGAAAGTATCCTTTAGAGAGCCCACAAAAAACACAAGTAGCCTGTAGTCCAGAAACTGCACCTCCCCCCCCAAATCTTCTCCGTAAGAAAGAAATCGGCCGTACAGACGAACTGTAGTGTAGGCCTATGGGCGAACAAGTCCAGACATATGTGATGGAACAGCCTATTTTTAAACCATTCAAAATTACGTAACACCGACACACAGCAGATCCCCCCCCCCCTTCTTCACAGACACAAACATGATAATAGGGGGCTAAATACTTTACTGTACTGCAATAAAATTCCATCCAATCTCGTCAGGAAAGTATCCTTTAGAGAGCCCACAAAAAACACAAGTAGCCTGTAGTCCAGAAACTGCACCTCCCCCAACACCACACACACACAAGTCACAATACTATTTTCAATAGAGAGGATTGCAGTCCAGCGGTGGCGCTCATGGGCCCATTATTCAACACAATTAGTCCATGCATAATTTTGAATGGCTTCTGAATTCACTATATTTCCACAAATACAGTTAAAAAACTTAAAATAATTGTGGTGTCCATCTCAATAACTTTATTTTGGAAATTCAGGGCATAACAATACGTTATATAAAAGGCATTTCCCAAACAATACAATGTTGGTCTCCTGTGTGAGAAATATATAGTCATCTGAAGAGTCGAAGAATGAGTGTCAGATATACTGCAATTATTCTGAAAAGCTGGTTACTGCTATCAATATAAGGTATTGTAAGCTTAACAAGTGATATAATTTCAAGATCTAACTGAATATCAAAGATAATGGCACATGCTTACAAATAAAATTACTATCTTGCATAGCAAAATGGTCCGAAACATACCAATTGTACAAAGAATGTCTTTGTGCTTTTTTTACATAGACTGTTCTCACTCGAATAAAAACTGAACATTGTTTCCTGATTGAAATTGAAAGAAACTCATTCAAAGTGATTGATACACCAATACATAGAACATTTTTTTGCTGTGAGGTTGTTTGTACCAAATGATACACCAAAAATGGAATATTTTGGTAACAGAACAGTACCAAAATGGAACAACATAGAAATTCCAAATGCACCATAGGACTTTTTCTACTCTAGTGTTATTGTTGCATCGCCATGTTTGATGCATTTTCAATGTAACATCCTATTGTGACATAATGATGGTAAGTTACATCATTTCCATTGTTGATGTCACACCACCAGATTGCTTCCAGTAAAAATGAAAGCAGTCAAAACCTATCTGTATCAAACCCATTGCACTCACCACTGCTCACTATGTGTAGATTTTTCACCAGTGTAAATGTTTGTCACTTCATGTTCGCCCACCACCATCGTCGATTTGACTAATAAAATATTATCTATGAAAGAATTGGTTTGGTTGACGTAAAATACTACAGCATTTTGTTGTAAGCTATATACTCAGACTAATTGCAAGGCATTGAATGCTATGGTTCTCAATACCTGACCATAAAGTAGTACATTCGTGAAAAATAGCTGCATTTAGTTTTAATACCATCTATTGATGGAGTAGGCACATGTAATTTTCAGGCATACCTTGCTGTCAATCATAACCATTAGACAAGCTAACATTCATCTAGGCCACCATATGTGGAGCAGCCTTGCGAGTTGTCACACATGCTTCTGATTGGCTGCGGTGCTGAGTGATGCACATATAGATGTAGGCAGTATGATATCAGCATCTGCTGCATGTGAGTGAATATGATTTAACGTCACTTTCAACTATATTTCGGTCATATCACGACATTGGGTCCTATTCCTTTTCACACCTAGGAAACCCATGGATAGGGTCCTATTTCTTTTTACACCAGGGAACCCCACGGGTGGGATCATCCTATTCCTTTTCATACCCAGGAACCCCACGGGTGCCCCAGTTAGTCGCTTCTTATGACAAGCTGTCTGTGGAGCTGAGGCCTATTCTTACCATGACCTGGGGTGTGTCTGTGTGACCCAGTATTACCTCTGCTTTGGAGAAAACTAACAAAGGGCTGGTTGTGAAGGTGATGACCTGGTGTGAATTTGAAAGAAATCAGAATTTCCAACAATGAACATCGGCTTACCCGTCTCAAGACAATATGCATATATTGGCTGAATTACGGTTGGCTGCAGGGTGTGAAACAAATGTCGTGGTGAATTTAAACACTGAACTTGCATATCAACTGTTACAAAAAATATCCAAGGTACATAACCTAATAAAGATGTCACTTCGAATGACAGAAAAGCCATATTCTCAGTTGATCAAAATTTTGACATATTATGTTATCAGGACTTATAAACAATTTTGAATTTGAATGGTGTGTGCAGCTGCTACTGATACATGTTCATAAAAACATTTATAGTTATACTGTTCAAGTGAGAGACGATTGACCAAGCAAGTCTTAGCAGTCACAATAGGCAATGCAGTTGAAATAGTAGTAAAGTTAACACTTTTAAGGGTAAAATAACCGTCTTTGTCAGGCATGTGTGGAGAGTGGTTTTACAGAAAATTTATATAGATAAAAGAAAATGTGATCGTAGTTTGTTGAATAAAGTGAATTCTTCGGGTGCTTTCAGACCAGAGTTCAATATAGGTCATGTGCGCCTTATAACCAGGGTTTTTTTTTTATTTCTGACCAGTGTTTGGCTTTGTATTACTGTATTTTACTTTACAGTTGTTTGTAATAGAGGTTTATAATTGGAACTCATTTGATTAGAAAATGAGTCTGGTGGATAAAACATAACCTGATGTTACGGCCAATTATAGCAGCAGTTCCACTCATATTGCCATTGTTGTAGGACCTGATATAAGTACTGGGTCCTTGAATGAATACTCTATATTTAGTGTTTTGTTAACTTGAAGCTAATCCCAATCATTGCTGCATCGTTTAAAGTTGAAATGCGAAGGTTTTTAGATTCTTCTTTTAATACTTTAGAAAAGATGGATAATGATAGAAATAACAGGATATCTACTTCGCTTGGTTCAATTTGAAGTATTTTGTCTGACAGAAGCTTCTAAAAAGTTAGTTCCCCAAGGTCAGAGGACTGAATGTTACAAGCATGGACATCTGACCAGGTGATCTGATGATGGGAAGTCACAAACCAGTGTCAAACAAGGCCAGATAAGCGATGCAGATTTCATTTTTGAAATCGACCAGGATTGAGATACCAATTTTGAAGCATTTTTCTAAAGCTTCTACTAAAGGAGACAAGTAAATAGGCTGATAGTTCCACAATTAACCCAAAGAAGAACATAAAAACAGAATATGAACACCTTTGCATTTCATCTTTAAGCAACGAGTCACAGATCTAACAGACATAATGTACAGTTTTCTGAATATACACCTATTGTCAGAACACTATAATTCTAATTTGGTCTTCCTTGAGCATACGGAGATCAGTTACACTAAAGTATGTCACTGTTACATTTGACTCATTATCACCATATCAAATGCAATATATATTAAAATCTAATGTCATCCTTTCATTTGACAGGTTGCTCGCTGATCTGTGGTGTTACAATACAATGCAGACTAGGAGTTGCTTATTTTGCTGTAGAGAAGAAATTTACACCACAAAGACAGGAGTCTGGTGAAGCACAGTTCTCAAGTTCTGTCGATTTGACAGAACATTTTGAAATTCTCGGGACAGTCTCCGGCTGAGAATCACAATTCTCAAATAGTTGGCGGATCATTCACTTTGTTAATGGCATTGGTGTTGTGCTTGGATTATTCACCACCAGGAGGACAACTTTCTGCGAAGAAAAAATATATATCCTATCAACATGCAATTAATTCCTCACATATTTACATGCATTTAGAGAAGGAAATCCATGCAACCTCATCTCTTGCAAGGTGCTGTAACACCCTCTGACTGCACCGTGCAGAAAAAATGAGGCACGCATTCGGATTGTATTGATTTTGATCACCACAGGGAGCATATATCTGTATACTAGAGTGATGAGAAATGCATCCAGTGTATCTTGTGAAAGAATTAACAAGTTTTATGCTAAATTATCACACAAGAACACATGGTACAATGGCTTGATTAACAGTGTCATGCTGAGTTCACTCTGCTCCGTTTACAAGTTGACAATGCTGATTGGCCAAGAGACATGTGCACAAAAGCGGCACGCCACAATATTCCCAGTGCGATCAGAGAGTATATCTGACATTAGGAGGTACACAACCTGATGCCATGAGAATGGCATAGGAGAGAAAGAATTAAACTTAATGTTGCATTGTCTACATTGGAAGATAGTACACATACTTCTTCAAATGGAATCTACTTTACCTATTAAAACCAACTAAATAATACAAGATACCATGTTTCACCTCAGCATGTCTTGAGATTACTTAAACTTTATGAAAGTACAGATTATTTACCTGGAATTTCCAAATAGCATTTTGAAGCTGCCAATTTTCAGCTACCAGCATCAAGATCTCCACACTACAAGGCATCATTGACTGACGGTTAACTGACGCAATACTTCCTGCAAATGGAATAAAATTTTGAAACTGTTTGGAAGTAATTGTCCTCATTTGTCTTTATGAGCAACCATTAATCTAATCAATTTACTAACTATCAATCACCACCAAAGTCTGCCTCTATTTATATATATATATATCACTCTAATAAATTGTATCACCTACTAAATATAGGAGAATGCATAGGGGATAGATATGGCCGAAAATAAAACAAAAATTGTTTCTGGTCAGTTTGTGTGTCGTACTGAACCATGGGCAACAACACCTCCAGCAAAGTTATCTCCCTTGACCAAGGTAGGAGTTCTCTAATAATTCACATACCAAATCAAATTTAACAAAGAGCCCAAAGGGCTTCAAAACATGCCCACACATTTGACCAGAATTAATTACAATCTCAAATGAGGAAGGCATGAAGTAAATTGTGGACTCACAAATTTATGCCTCCAAGACTAATGTAGTGATACACCTGATGTTTGGTCATGATCAATATACATGTACTAGAATGCTTGATTATACATGATCATTACAACTCTATCATGTGATATCAACATTGGAACGAAATGATGGTTTATCTGCATTGATTAGTGACAGGTCATAGAGAAATCTGAAGAAACAGTAGATATATATTATCAGAATAGTCTAGGATCAGTGACCGGTCCTAGAGAAATCTTAAACCAAAGAGATGAACAGTTTATATGATCTGCATTTTTTGGGCACTGACAGGTCGTGGAGAAATCTGAAACCAACGAGATGAAACAGTGGATGTGATCTGCCTTGTCTGAGCACTGTGACAGGTCATAGAGAAATCTGAAACCAAACAGATGAAACAGAAGATAGGATCTGCCTTGTCTGGGCACTGTGACAGGTCACGGTGCAATCTGAAACGAAAGTGATGAAAGAGTAGAAATGATCTGCATTGTCTGGGCACTGTGAGAGGTCATAGAGTAATCTGAAACCGAAGAGATGATACAGTAAAAGTGATCAGCATTGTCTGGGATCTGAGACCGGTCTTAGAGAAATCTGAAACCAAAGTGATGAAAGAGTAGAAATGATCTGCATTGTCTGGGCACTGTGACAGGTCACGGAGTAATCTGAAACCAAACAAATGAAACAGTAGATATGATCTGCATTGTCTGGGATCTGAGACCGGACTAGAGAAATCTGAAACCAAACAGAGAAACAGGAGATAGGATGTGCATTGTCTGAGCACTGTGCGAGTTCATGGGGTAATCTGAAACCGCAAAGAGATGATACAGTAGAAATGATCTGCATTGTCTGGGCACTGTGACAGGTCATGGAGAAATCTGAAACCAAAGACATGAAACAATAGGCCTACATAGGATCTGCATTGTCTGGGATCTGAGACTGTTCCTAGAGAAATCTGAAACCAAACAGAGAAACAGGAGATAGGATCTGCATTGTATGGGCACTGTGACAGGTCATGAAGAATTCTGAAATCAAAGAGATGAAACAGTAGATAGGATCTGCATTGTCTGGGCACTGTTACAGGTCATGGAGAAATCTGAAAGCAAAGAGATGAAACAGTAGATATTATCTGCATTGTTTGGGATCTGTGACAGGTCATGAAGTAATCTGAAACCAAAGAGATTGAACAGTAGAAATGATCTGCATTGTCTGGGCACTGTGACAGGTCATGGAGTAATCTGAAAGCAAAAAGATGAAACAGTAGATATGATCTGCCTTGTCTGGGATCTGTGACAGGTCAAACAGAAATCTGAAACCAAACAGTAGATTTGCATGGTCTGGGATCTGTTAGGACGTGCCTACATACAACAGATCAGCCCCAATGCCGCTAAAAATACAGACATATTAATTGATGGTGATTTACATGTGTCTGTAGGTCTGTCTCTTTCTGTTTAGACTATTTCTGAGACAGTTTTTCATGTGACTTGCAATTTTTTACTAGTTGATACATTAGGGGGAGATGTGTCACATACAAAAATTGAAGTCATGGTCAAGTGGTCCATAAAAATCAGAAAATCTTTGAAAATAGCTCAAGGTCACGTTTTTAATACATTTGGGAGAGACTAGTTTCATGTAATAAAATTAATCTCTAGGTCTATGTGGCCTAAAAATCAGAATATTATAGAAAATATTGCATTTTTTTTTTCATGAGTGATGATTTAATGATGAATTGAGTTTTTAATTAGGGAGAGATATTGTGTTGAGTACCAAAGTAGAGGTCAAAAGCCAAGGTCATTGGTCAAATCACTCAGTCTGAAGTTCAGGAAACAATTGAGAATCTTGTTTCAGCATTATATTCCAATTCAGAGTTGTGAAATGCAGAGTACAAAATGACGGCCAGCTAAAAGCAGGCCAAAATTTTCACACAGCAGGCGAAAAATGGCGTGCTGAATAAATAGAAAGAAAAACTTGCAGGCCATAATTTTCTAGCCATTTGTGGCCATATCTTGCACAGTAAAAGTATTTATTTCTGTCCGTTGTTTGCAAGTTCACAACATTTATCGCCAGTAACATGGCAAACAAGTGGATAGATAACCATGATGACCGGACATGTGCTGGTCGATGTCTTCCTGTCTAAGCCAGGCGGGACTACCCGAGTTATGGCTCTTGATTGTGGTTCAGTTTCTTGATAGCAAGACTGCTTTGACAGCAAATATATCTCAATAAAGCATAAAACTGGTGACTTTTCGACTGGTTCAAAGTTTCGCAAGCTGAGAAAATTAAAGGGCAAGAAGTCGACAGTACATGTAGCATCTGTTGCACCCTACATAAGAAATAAAAGGTGCTAAATTGACAATTTCTGTCAGAATTTGTACAGGTTAAAAACAATAGCTGTCCTATTATAAAAAGAGCAGGTGATGTTAAATTTGACCTGTGAGTTTTCTCTGAAGAAAATTTTCCTATTTCAACCCCTGGGAATGTGACCAAACTTCATGAATACTGTCATGGCAATTCATTTTGAGATATATCCTCAGTTCTTGAATTTGCATTCTGTCCTGATGATATACCTAGCC
>JAVTVY010014073.1:0-55532 GCA_036873755.1 Hanleya hanleyi
AGGAAATTTGAAAAGTATCTAAAAAAAGCCAATCCTGCACCTAACTCTCATGATGATCTTTAGCTACATCGGAAGATAATTCGGGAAGTATTTTAAACTTGCCGATCATTACACAGATTTTCAAGTTGATAACAAGGTAATGTCTCATGTCTATCTTGCTGGATTTAAAGAATTAAAAATATCGAAGAGTCATGAGTTGTTTTTTGATAACCCGATCGTTTTTGTGATGTCCAACATGGGTATTTTTTTGTTAAACCGAGGAACTAGTCAAATCAACATGAAGATTTTACTGTTATATAGTAGAGCAGAAAGTAGACGAATATCAGCATGTAATAATATTATAATTTAATCTAATGCAATCTAATCTCAAAACCTAATACACCATCTCAGAATCTTACTTTCGCATTTCTTCTCGTTCAAAAGAAAAGAAAATCACGGTTAATTTTCTATTTCAATTTCTAGCTTTATCATATTAAGAAAATGAATTTTTGCCGTGTATAGCAAAGGTTGCCCTTACACAGTGAATGATCACCTTCATTACTTCGCTAAGCTACGGTGTGCAACCGAGGGCAAGCAAAGGCTTGTGTATGGCTGAAATTGACAAATTCAAAGTAATCGAGTAAGTGCAGGAACTCAATACATGTTTTGTGGCTTGAGAAAGGTGAAACAATCTAACCAGTCTCGAGTCACCAAGTATCTTTCACGCTTTACCTTCATTCACAATCACCACACCTGGTCGTGTGACCTTGGTTTATTCGGGCCTGTCTTCATAATCTCTTTCGGAAAACCCCTACTTGCCAAATCTGTTTCAAGTTCACTAAGCCTATACAAAAATCAAACGTTTCTTTGTAACAGGAACTACCAAGCGCACCTGTCTTTAGATAATTATTAACGCGCATAACAACAGGCACAAGCGAGATTTGCTCTAACAGGAAATGCGTCAAGTGATCATGTATTTAGGTACTTAGAAACGCACATACCAACATGCGCAAATGCCTCACTTTAATATATGCTTTGATTTGTTATGATGATCACTTTCTGTAACCATGCAACAACAAAAAATGTGTAATACTACACTATATATTTGATAGAATGTAAATTTTGTCATTTGATAAGCTCTAAAGGAGCGAAAACGGTTATGACAATATGATGTCGGTGGTGGTCATGTTTTGAGCATTTGAGTAGAATATACTCTATCGTTTCTTCTTCTCGTTCCATGAGGTACATAGTGGTGTTGTGTTCTTGATTAGCATAGAGTGGTGTAATTTTAGTCCGGTTTTGCCTATGTGACCGGTTCTAATTATTTTGATAATTATAGTTAGGTCATTTTCTTAATATTTTGATTAGTTAGTGCATGGAGACTACTATAGTAGTCTCCATGGTTAGTGGTACTAGTAGTTTTATTGTGCTTTTTGACTGAGTTCTTTTAAATATAGGTTTCACCATACAGATTGATGATTTTATAGTGGTCTATATTTTTACATGTAAAGACCCGTATCTAGATGTGTTAAAGTATGCGGCGATACCAGATTTCTTCAGAATATTAAATTGTACCTTGACTTCTGTTAATACATTTCATTATCACCAGGATTTGTCACAGTGTTATCAATGCTGTGGGTGTTTATATTTACCCTTGACCAGAAGGAAAGCTACTTTATATATTGCATGTAGAGGATAGGCATATGTGACCTGACATGGTCAGTATTTATCAGTTGTAAACAGGAAATAGGTGAAATGGTCATCGAACCATTCCAATGAGGTGAGTAGGTTAGTGTGGAAAGACATGTCTTCATACCCAGGCAAAGAGTCCCACATGGTTAGTCTTGCAGCGGGGTTGTGTGCGGGCTCTGTTCGGTTGTGGTCATCATGCGATGCACCCACTGTGTCCATGGTGTGCCAGAAGTAAGCCGAACGTATTTTGGGTATGGCAGCAGAATTTCTCAGAGAGCGGCCTAATATGAAAATATGATTTAAACTGGGAGTTATATTGATCTGCTGTGTATTGTAAAAAGCGATTTTATATTGGAAATCAGGATTGATCCGTAAGACCCGGTCATTGATTGAACAATTATGCCGAGGCTGTTCGGCGTGTGTTCCAAGCAGAATTATCTTTCTCTGGAGATGTCGATGTCAGTAATTCCTGACAACATCATGCAATAGGTCAAGTACCACATGTAATTACTGGCCATGTGATCTGTTGGTTGCTATCAGACATGCAAAAGACAATAACACCATAGCAACATAATAGATTGGTTGGTCACCGTTTGTTTAGGGAATAAACATCACCGTTTTGATAGGGTATAACACTTCACAGCTTGATATGGTTCATAAGATTACCGTTATTTTAGGGTAAAAACGTCGCCGTTTTAGGGCATACAACATCACCTTTTGCACATTCAGTACATTGTATTTCATCTGTGTGCTACATACCTGTTTATAGGTAGAAATAGATATATCCGTAATATTCCTACTGAACTCTTGTGTACTCTGGTTTATTTTATTGTAGTCCGCTAATTAGTGTAGCCTACACCTAGTCTTAATCTTGTGATGATGCGGTCGTCACGTTTACTGTCTAGCTGGAACCCACAAGCGTGTCTTTTTCCCCTTATCTAGAAGCCTATGTAACTATCGTCTACGGCATTCATCACTCCATACCTTTTCCCATTTGTTATCTATTTTGTTTGGGATGATAGTATCCAGTTCCTTAGTTTCTAATCCTATGCTCACTCCAGGTACAGATTTGACGAGGCAGTCTTTGGCTGCCCTATCGGCGGCTTCATTTCCTCTGATATTTATGTGCTCGGGTATCCAAGCTAGACTGATGTCAATGCCAATGTCTTGTATTTGTGTTCATAGACTTTCCATTTTTGTGTATAAGGTAGGTTCTGCTGTCGGATTTAGAATTCTCTATTGATATCATGCCGCTTAGAAAATCGGTAAAATATATGTGGAGTCGGCTGGTATTCGTGGACCCGTTCGAGGGCCTTGATTATAGTGACGAATTACACTAATGTATACAGACATGTTGTCTGGTAGTTTAACCCTACCTGGCCTAGGGGGGGGGGGGGGCATGATGGCCCCCCCTACCAAACTTTCTGCGCTATCTCCGGAACGACGAAAAACGGAGTGCTGAAACTCCGTGACTTTATAATTTATCATATTGGGGTCATTTTGAGTCCATTTGCATAACGCCCTGAGCAGAGGATCATGGGTAAATTCAAGATGGCGGCCACGTGGGGTACCAGAAAATTGATGTTTTTGTCATATTTCTTCAAAATTTCTGCTTTTCCGCGATGAAAAGTGGGCAAAAACTATTTTATTTCACATCACATTAATATTTACTAATTTATCATGCAGTTTTTGCGGAGAAATTGCATAAATAAAAAATTCGGAAAATCCGATCGAAAAATCGACCAAAATATGCCATTTTTGAAAATGACGTCACTATGACATCATCAAGGCGGCCATCTTGGATTTTTTGACATTTTCTGGTAGAGCTTGACCCAAGGGTATAGTGTGGTAAGCTTCAGCCCCTAGTTCCAAGGGATATGAAAAATAATTAGGGAGGCCATTTTCGGCCCCCCGGCCTGGACAGGGCTCAAAAAGACCAGGCCAGATAGGGCTAAAGCCCTGCTGAATGCCGAGTTCTGGGATAAATAATAAAGGTCATGTAATGTTACTTTTGATTTTGGAGCCGCCAGTGTATATTTTGATGTGAGTTTTTAGGTTCGAATTGTCAAAGAAACGCGATTCTCTGCCATCATGCAGCCACATGATTACAGTACTTCTTCTACCAGATACAATGGGTAAACCCTACAGGAAAAGAAAATATATCGAGCATATTTGCTCAGTTTAATATTGAGCCAACATATAAGACGTCACGAAATTTTTGTCCCATTAACACGCGTGTCTGAACTAAATATTTACTATTGATCACCTGCTGAACGCCATATTCATTTCATCACAGACCCCAAAAACTGTTTTATTCTGAGATTGTTTCCTTATAGTAACTTCTCATTATTTTTACTAAGTAGCGCATGAGCTCTCTATATTTTGTATAAGAGATATGTTAAATAACGGCCCATGTACAGTATCTATTTCAGTTTTCTGGAAATTGACTAAAGTTATATTAAAAGATTGATAACCAATCATTGTTATAGCTGATACATGAGAATTCCGTATAAATATATAAATATTGAGAATATAACCTCAGTCTGTTACTGAGCCAACATGTAACACGACGTAAAATTATGACGCTTTCACATAACTTTTTGATCGAACAGTAGAGTATGCTGATTACCCGCTATAAGCTCTTACCTGACCACAATACTGGCCCTAATTCTTGGTATTCTTTCTCGTCATTTACCTTGCCTCTTGGCATCATTGTACTATTGTGTATTAGTGCCCTATATCTATTTTTTGTGTTGGATTGAAAACAGTCCATGTTTTCTGGAGATTAACAAAGCGAATTCAATTAATACTTCTTCGGTATTAGAATCCGAATATCCAATCATAATGTTATAGATCATATATCAGAACTTAGTACAAATATATATATATATTAAGGATATATTCTCAATCTGTAACTGAAGCAACGTGTAACACGACGCGAAATTATGTCACTTTCACCTAAATTCCGATCTTATCTTTTAGAACATCTATTTATCTACTTGTCATCTCTTTACTGAGTGGGAGATATGTTTTTTTCATCCATGTAACACGTCATGTTATTTCGGTCTTGTTGACATGAATCTCTACAGATTTGAGTCCCTGTTAATTGCATTTTTTAAATCGCGTAATTTTTAATTGAATATTATGCTCGCAAGTATACAATATTTATACAAATTAACACTGATCTTTGGTTATTGCCTGGAACAAAGAAAGTAAAATATAAAATAAGAAAATAAAGAAAAAATAGAATTATTGTAACATAACGCACTATATTGTATTATCGCTACTATACAGTGCAATGTTTATCAGTCAGTTGGTCTGCTATCACCTATCATATCGGTCAAGAAGACACTGACTCTTTGTATTTCTTCCATTGATCGGATGGTATACTGGGAGGGATGGGGATGGAGGGTGGGGGTTAAAGGAAAATTCGACACATTAGCCAGTTATCCTAATTTTATTACTTTCTGTATAACATTAGTTATTAATAATCATTATTCATATTATTCTGTCTTAGTTCCAACAGTTTCAACTTTCACAGGTTGCCCAAAATGCAATCCACATGTAATATTACCGCTTTATTCTGATATCATGACATTTGGCCTGTTATACATTGGATGACGTGCTTAACGGAGAGAGCGTTCATTTATATCCATTGTCTTTATAACCGTTTTTTGATGAAGGTGAAATGGAATCTCCCACTAACCCTTTGTTAAAGGGAAATGTTATCACAATTTTTGAAAGGCTAAAACCGATAAAAAAACACTTCCCTGTGGCCTGCTTTATTTTTTAGATTTTTTTTCAAAATTTTAGCGATGAAGCAATATCCTGAAATACGGTTCCAAATTGCCTGATTTTTACCCCCAGTAAATCCGCCCGGCGATTACCCTGTGACGTCACACAGTGAAGCGGCCAGAGTCAAACATGGCGGATAACCCAGACAGCGGTACAAGATCTGACTCAGATTCCGATTTCAGCATTAACCACTTTGGAGATTAAACAGGTCTTGAAACTGAATAGAGTGTAGAGACAGGAAGCGATCATGAAACTGAAGGAGAAGGAGAAGCTATCGAGCCATATAGATTTGAGCCATATACAAGCGAATCTGGGGTCAAAATGGGTCGTCCTGATGTCAGGCCTGTTTCAAGCCTGTGGTAGGCCGATTGGCAGGCCGTGTCAGGCTGTGGCAGGCCGGTTTAAATACACTGATTACATGCTTTATACGCGAAATTACAACTATCTGTGGATCTTACAATAATATTTATAAATTTCTGCTTTTATCTGCATCTTTTTAGACATAAATCTGTTATTATAATGCACAGGATCGTAAATTTACTCTTCCATGCTAAAAATTGTATGGTTCATTATTGTTCATTTATTACGGGACGAACCGATTGTTATACCGTGGCAGGCTGGCTTATTTACATTGCTTACGTGCTTAATTTTATTATGTGTTTGTCAATTATTGTTAGCGATTTGATGTTAAAACAGAAGCTAATCCATACCTGTGGATAAGTCCTCTCAAATGAAAACAAAGTTTCAATTCCAAAGGAAGCTATTTGATGTTAAAACAATAACTAACTCACCTGTGGAGAAGCCCAGTTTATTTCTTTTGGACACCCTATTGCCGAACGCGCGACGTTAAACCTTAATTCTTTCACTCTCCCTTTTGGACACCCTTCCATAAAAATTGTTTGCTTCACAACTTTCTGTTAGTTTCAGTTACTCTTCCAGGTGATCAATTTCCATTTATTGTATCAAAAGAACATACAATGTATGTGCTCACATGGAGATACAAAAGGACCCCAAATAATCAGGATAAGCTGGTGCCAGAAGTGAATTTCCGACATACTGGAATAAGTTGATTAAAGGCCTTGGGTCTTAAGTACATTGACTATTACATTGATTATTACAGTTCAGTTAATAGCTGTATGATGTAGGATTCAGGATTGGCTGGTCGATCACCCCGTGGGACTGATCCAAAATTTCAAGAGTGGAAGATTAAATCTATGATCCACTTCGGTAGAGGAGACGATGGAAGCGGTGTGGGCCAAAACATCCAGAGGGTTTTACAGTGCTTGTCTGCGGGAACGGGTTGTCGCTTGCCGAGTCCACGAGGTTGGTCGTCCCTGTATAACTCACGCACTCCGGCAGACTGAGGGGTTGTCTGTTTTCTCTTTCTGATAAAGATTTATTTGTCTTCATCTTGGGAATAACATCTTCTTTCAGTATAGGGGGATATCCACACATTCTTGCCATCTCTGTTGTTGCATAGCTGTCGTCAGTGAAGTGAGCGGAACAAATGCGAGACCATTTCGTCGACTTTCCCCACATTCTCGTGTTTTGCACAAATTTCGTCGAATTTCTCCCCCGATTTTTCGTCGTTTGGTCACGGGTGCAACTTGAATCCATCTCCATTCGTGTTGCTACACCCTCCAACAACACACCGACGAGGTATGATGCCTCCAAAGTACGAGAATACAGTCGAAAAATCGAAAAATATTGAAGCAGATTTGACTTGTTTACGTATGCTGATGCTAATGCTTGGCGGGCTGGTTCACTCTGTGACGTCATGGGTCAAAGGTCACCGCTTTGACAGGCTCGTGGTAGGAACGCATTTAAATCGCCAAATTTACCTTTCTAAAGTTCGGAGATCGGGGGAAAAACTATGTAGTCGATTTCTTACAGTATCAAGGTATATATTAACGTTTACGTAGGTCCGATGATAACATTCCCCTTTAAACACTGATCCTGATAAATACTTAGAGGATTTTGAAAATAGGTGCTTCAATCCTTTGGATTTGGACAGTGATGATAATAATAATTATGTAACTGAGGACAATAAATATCAGACAGCTCACTGGAATGAAGATGATATTCATCAATCTAAGTACTATATCGAAGACAGTTTCACGTCGTACGTTCAGTCAATCAATATTGTTGACAACGAATCATTTTCTGTCATACATTTTAATGACAGAAGTTTGCAGAAACATTATTCTGAAATCTTAAGCCTTTGCTGTAATCTCAATTTAGATTTTTCTGTTATTGGAATTTCTGAAAGCTGGCTTAATCCTTCGACCAAGCAGCTATTTGACATTCCCGGCTATCGGCCGTTTTGCTGACCCAGATCGTCAAATAGAGGTGGGGGTTTGATGTTGTACGTAAACGAAACCATAACGGACTATTCTATCATTGGAAATCTCTCATATCAGGAAATTAACTGAGAATATTAGTCACTTTTTGTTAGTATAGTAAGATTAATGATCCGCCGTATACAGTAGGGATAATATATCGACAACCCGATAAAAATGTATTAAATTTTAAACTTAAAAGCAATTGTGAACGTTGTCAAACCTAAAAGAAATAAATGTATGATAATGGGGGACTTCAACATTTATTTATTTAAAACTGACAGACGTTGTCCTTCTAAAGAATTTTTAGAAATAATTCAGTTTAATTACTTGTTTTTTTTTCAAAAGGTACAAAACCAAATAGGGTTAAATCTCGGTCGGCGACTTTGATTGACAATGTTCTTCAAAATTTTCATGAAGCCTGTTTGATGTCTGGCATTCTACTTCCTGATATAGCTGATCACTTCCCAGTCCCCCATATAAACAAAGCACTACTCCTTGAAACTGATCGTACGGTTACCTATAGAATTATCAATCAGAAGCAAAATCAATATTTTCGAAGAAAAAAATAAAAATATTGATTGGGGCGAAGTCGCTAACGAAATAAATGATGTTATCAATGCATTTGAAGTGTTTTCCAACGAATTTAATTGTGTATATAACGAGTCTTTTCTTGTTACATCTACGTCTTTTTCAAAAGTCAAAATAAAAAAGCCATGGATAACATACGGTATTCTTAAATCAATTGGGGAAAAGAATAGATTTTTTAGACAGCACACAAAAGGTAATAATGCGGACGACACACAGAAATACAAGCAATATAGGAATAAATTGAATCCCACCTTAAAATTAGCAAAGAGACTATATTACGAAACTAAATTCAATCAGCGTAACAATGATATTAAAGGTACTTGGAAAGTATTAAATCAACTCATGAACCGCAAAAAAGTTCTAACTTACCAAATACTTGGTAAATGGCCTTGATAGTTCGGATCGTTCTATTATTGCAAACGGGTTTAACGATTATTTGAGCTCTGTAGCTACAAAGCCGCGGACGTAATCCCTCCGTCACTTAACGATTTTAAAGAGTTTTTAAATAATAATTATAACAGTGAGTTTTATATGGAACCCTGTAGTACAAAGGAAATAACAGATATTATAACTACTCTTAAAAACTCAGCCTCTGGGATAGATGGCGTACCTATATCACTTATTGAACCTGTATGTAATTTGAAAAAAAAGCATGCCGTTATGTCATGTTGTGAACTTATCCTATAAACTTGGAGTTGTTCCCGAACCTTTTAAAATGGCTAAAGGTGACTCCTATATATAAGAGTTTATATAAACCCTTTTTGAGAACTATCGACCCATTTCGGTATTGTCGTGTTTCAGTAAAATCATTGAAAAATTAGTAGTAAATAAAATGTTCGACTTCTTCTCAATCAGTACGTTTTTTTTTAGGAATCACTCCACGTTTTTAGCCGTTCTTTCTCTCCATGATAAATTAGTAGCTGAGAGAGGCTAAAACATATTGTATAAGTGCATTTTTAGATTTGTCAAAAACATTAGACATCGTCAATCATGAAATCCTTTTATATAAATTAGCCCATTATGGGTTTCGAGGAACGACTGATTCCGAAGTTATTTGTCATCCCGCATCCAATGAACACAATATAGTAATACTCTATCAAAATTTAAGTGTATATACATGTGGAGTTGAACAGGATTGTATTTTGGGTGCCGTCCTTTTTCTCATTTATATCAATGACCTAAGAATTGTTAAACACCCTATAAAAGATGTAAACCCCCAAAACATAATCCATTGTCTATTACTGGACATTACATTGGTCAGGTGGACAACTTTAATTTTCTTGGAGTATATTTCAATGATAGACTTAACTGGTTAACGCTGTTTGAAGAAATAAGGAAAAAACTTAGCAGGAATATTGGCATAATACATCATATTAGAGATTGTTTAAATAAAAAGACGTTTTACATTCTATACTTTTCCCTAATCTATCCATATTTGTCATACTGCAAGATTCTCTGGGGGTAACACGTACTCGATCCATCTGAAACCGCTGATTAGTCTGCAGAAAAGAGCGTTCGGTTTTACCCCTGCTTGTCGTCCTGTTATCGTTCTATTAGCGTTTGGAACGCGTTTCAATAGCGTTCTGAACGCGTTTTGTATTCGTTTCCCCCAAAGGACGCGTTTATACCTCGCAAACGCGTTTGATCATCGATATGTTCATTTATTATTCGTTTCGTTTCGCTTGAAACGCGTTTCACGAACGCGTTTTGGAAACGCGTTTCAAACGCATTCGGAACGCGTTTTATTGTTGTTTTTGTTGATAAATAAACATTACCGTCCACATCACGGTTGCTCCGTCGGGCGAAAATACTATTTGGTCTGGGTTTTTTTTCATTTGTACAATGATTCGGCGACTGCGTGTCGATCAAATGCTGCATGGAGTCAAGGCCAAACGAAACTCTTTTTCGGTTCGGTATTACACGCCATGCCTAGCTAGTTTCGCTTGATACAAGAAGACAGATATTGTTTCGCTTGGTGAACGAAAAGATTTACATGTAAGCTTAGCACAATATATAAACGAAACGACATCGAATATTCCCATCAAATCACTAAGTTAAAAAATCGTTCCGTTAGCTGGCGTTAGAAATACCGGAGTTTAGTTTGCGTTCATTAGTTCCATTAGTTTACGGCGTAAACTAAACAAAAAGAAACTGACAGGGCACAGCACGTTTTTACCCCCGTATATTAAAGGCTACGCCACATATATCAATTTCATAGCACAGGGACTAATAATAACGGTTGGGGGAAGCTCCGACACGAGGGCTTCTTGGCCTGGATTCCAAAATTCCAAGCGAGTTGAACGAAAAGAGAAACCTGTTCGAAACGCGTTCGAAACGCGTTTATAAAACGCGTTCATAAACGCGTTTCGATCAAAGCAAACGTGTTTGACGAGGGAAACGCGTTTTGATAGACGAATAATTAAGCGATATTGAAAGCGTTTCGTTTCTTATAATCGTGTGGAACGCGTTTGGAACGCGTTTACATTTAGTTCCGTTCGCGTTTCGTTAGGTCAAACTAAACGAAAATAACCGGAAATCGAACGTTTTTACCCTGTATACGGCTAATTACATTTCATCTAAATATGAACACACCACGCCCCTTTTCCTTAAATTGCAATTATTATCTCTGGAACAGTTGAATGACTATCTATTTTTTTCTGTTTGTTGATAAATTTTGCAACCATTCGCATTTATTGCCAATCGCTTTTCGGTCTTATTTTACGAAATTATCTAAAGTCCTTAGTTATCCAACTAGACAAGAAAGTCATAATTTATATCACCAGTTTTACTCATCTGACATATCCTTTTTAGTACTAAAATTAAACGCCCTAAAATATGTGATAAACTACCTTCTAAATTAAGACCATGTACCTCCATTTCCGTATTTAAATCTCGTGTGAAGTCTTATCTTATCTTGTCTTATCCCCTGTTTCCCCTTGATGCAAAAATGAGTAGTATGTGAACATTTGTTGTGGGTTCTTTTAATGTTTTTGTCGATTTTGCTTTTACCTATAAACAAATATATTTCTGATACTTCTATGTTCCACCTTCTAGTATATTATCTGTAACCTGGCATGTATATCATTTTGGGATATAACAAGCCACATGCGGTTTTCATCCCGCCAATTTGATATTTTGTATATTAAGTTTATTATCTGGTGAAATAAAAGTCAAATCAAAACAAAGCAGCAGCACAAGTACCAAGAATGTCAGGCGTCGTTCACCAGGAAGTACACGCTCTGGAACCATATAACAGTGATGAATACAACGGAAAGAAAATACAACGAAGCACAGTGTTCATTGTCTTTTCGATGGTTGAGCCTCTCTCAGCATCTGGAATTTCAAATGGTCACACCAAGTCATGACCAGATCGGTGTATTAGACTGACTATTTTTCTGTAGTTTGTAATTTACGAGTATATGTGCCCAGTTCCTACTATGTGTGGCGTAAGTGTTGATAGTGTATGGGCAATCACAATATGATTACTTAGTTCATTTCTGAATGTTACAGCACACCAGCAGTTTTACTTTTGGTTGATACTTGCATAAGTGTCTATTCACCATCATCCTGATTGCGAATCGTCGAACTTTATCTACCATGCAAGCATGGTAACCTTGATCTAGTGAGTGATAAGCACTTAAAAACACTCCTGATGAAGGCACCTATATAAAGTAAAGAGAGCCGAGAAGAATAAATCTAAAGGCAGACTAGAAGATAGTCCTGCCTGCATAGGAACATTACGTTATTGATTGGTCCAAGGGAGAAAAAGTTGAACCTACAATAATCACTGATTGGCTGGACCTCACCAAGAGCAAGGTCATTGAAACAATCCGCCATATTGACTGAAGTACCCTTCGCCATGCAAAACAAATACTGAGAAACCTCAATTCTAGCAAATCTCGACCCAGAGTAAATTCGTCATATACAGCAGCACAATTGCCAAGAATATCAGACGTCGTTCACCAAGAAGGACACGCTCACCGACCATATAACAGTGATGCATACAACGAAAAGAAAATACAAGACACAGTGTCCATTGTCTTTCGATGCTTGAGCCTCTCTCAGCATCTGGAATTTCAAAAAGTCTCGCCAAGCCATGGCCAGATCGGTGTATAGACTGCCTATATTTCTGTAGTTTGTAATTTACGAGTATATGTGTCCAGTACCTACTGTGTGTGGCATAAGTGTTGATAGTTTATGGGCAATTAAAATATGATTAGTTAGTTCATTTCTGAATGTTACAGCACACCAGCAGTTTTATTTTTGGTTGAAACTTGCTGATGTGTCTAGTCAGTATAATCTTGTGAGCAATTTGCGTGTATAGGTGCTAATTCACTTGATCGAACTGAGGCTGTTCTTTTCGTGGCTTTCTGGATCATCTCATCGGCACTTTAGCGTTAAATAGGGCCTAGACTTGTAATATTAGATGACGGATTAGACGTTTGTATTGTAGGTTGCCTATAGTTGTATTATTTGGGCCAACCTGAACACCAGAATAGACCCATGCCGCAGTTTACTGTCAGAAAAGCGGACGCAACATGTTCAAATCTGAGCACTTACGTACCCAAAGCTGACGTGTACATATTTAAACACATTAACGCGTTCAAGATTTGAACACCAGGAGTTTACATGTCCACCATCATATTTGACCACTTGATTGCTCATATTTCAATACATGATTTTCAGATATGAATATCCGTAACATTTCTTGGTTGTTTGACGCGTAAATCGTGTACAATATTTATTATGGGGAAATTATTAGCAGATTTTATGTCAGAATTATGTTTAAAATGGAGATATTGTCAATTTGGATAACATCCACAGTGAATTATTTCAACCATTGTTCACATTTCACTGAAGTGTTCAGATTTGAACATGTACACATAGCGTCCGCTTTTCGGGCAGTGAAGGCTCATATCAGAAAATGTGAGCTTGCTGCATAATCCATAATTTATATGGCGACTTCTGGTCAGTCGAACCGGTATACACAGAAACACTTTCATGTGTCATTAGAGATCATGAGATTGATAAAAAAAATCAGTATTATAATTTCTTTCATTTCTAAGCGTTACAGCTCATGAGCTAGTATTTTCTTCTGTTGTGAGTTGCTGGATTACATGCATCTAGTAATACTTTTCGGGCCCAGTGTGCGGATAATGTGACGGCTTCAGTGAAGCCACACTATAACGAAGGCGGAATTAGGTCCGCTGTGTCACGTGTAGGCACTGTTTTGAAAAAAATTGAATGCACTGTCTTGACATTGTATAAAAGAGACATTAAGTCCCACTCACTACTCATTCATTCCAGGATTTCCAGTAAAATTTCTGAATTACACTATTAAGTGTTATCCCCAGTTAGAAGAGTTTTGATGCGTTTACATCAATTTCATACACAGTGAGATAAGTAAAAATTTTGACTTTCAATAATGGAAAAGAATCAGTCACTGCAATGGTCAGATTACCTCGGTCGTCGCGTTCAACGTCAATCCTATTTCCGTCTTTTTTTCACATTTCTGGGAATTGCAATGAAATTGTGCGTCCGATATCCAAGCTTACCACTATCAAGGCTAAGTTGGCGGCTCCTCACTTTCAGTATCCCTCTTTGTGAGCGTCTGTCAAATGGTTGATGCTTTCATCAAAAAAGTTTGCCCAAGGGAACAATAATAGCATAAAAATGTAACATGACGGATCCATTATGTCATTTGGCTGAAAATCATTTTCACTGACAGAATGGAGTTCAGTTGCAGTGGGAATGAGGATCTCTGTTGAATGAAGACCTGTGTTGAATGAGGACCTCTGTAGAATGAGGACCTGTGTTGAATGAGGACGTCTGTTGAATGAGGACCTGTGTTGAATGAGGAACTCTGTTGAATGAGGACCTGTGTTGAATGAGGACCTCTGTTGAATGAGGACCTCTGTTGAATGAGGACCTGTGTTGAATGAGGACCTCTGTTGAATGAGGACCTCTGTTGAATGAGGACCTGTGTTGAATGAGGACCTGTGTTGAATGAGGACCTCTGTTGAATGAGGACCTGTGTTGAATGAGGACCTCTGTTGAATGAGGACCTGTGTTGAATGAGGACCTCTGTTGAATGAGGACCTGTGTTGATTGAGGACCTCTGTTGAATGAGGACCTGTGTTGAATGAGGACCTGTGTTGAATGAGGACCTGCGTTGAATGAGGACCTCTGTTGAATGAGGACCTCTGTTGAATGAGGACCTGTGTTGAATGAGGACCTGTGTTGAATGAGGACCTCTGTTGAATGAGGACCTGTGTTGAATGAGGACCTCTGTTGAATGAGGACCTCTGTTGAATGAGGACCTCTGTTGAATGGGGATCTCTGTTGAAAAAGGACCTGTGTTGAATTTTCAGTGGATCGTGATCTCACGCGGGATCCGAATTCGAAATAGAATTGAAACTGACATAGTGAGACAAAGGCGGTTTCGAGATCACCGACATCGTGCTGAATGGTCAATTGTCCTTGGATAGCTCAAAACCGATGTTTCAATTCTCTGTCGCGCCAGCTCTCTAGTATATCCTCTGTTCGCTTTGCCAAGGTTACATGTCTCGTGAAAGTCCACGCTGCTAAAACATAGAAAAATACCGCTCTCCTCAGACCTCATTTATACAATGTATAAATGAGTCTGAATCACAGAACCTAACAAACTCCCAACAGTGATGAGAACTGGAAAGTGAAAATCACCCTTATTACTAAACCGGACACGGGCGAAAAGTGACATCGTGAAGCAAACCGGACACTGGGGCTTGACCAAACAATACATCTATTTCGATGAAGCATTTTAAACAGCACCAGTCTCGTTAAATATTGAATGGAGATAGGTTGTCTCGGTGTCAAATGAAATAACAACTTATAAGGTTACTAGATGCCAGTGAATTACCCGGTCACGAGCAAAATGACAAAGCCTGGAAAGCAATGAGGGGTGATTCATAGCCAACAATTAGACCATTTTGGTCAAAAATAATGCAATAGGTTCGCGTAAAGCTTGTAAGTATATTGTTAACCGACAGAAGTTTTCAGAAATACGATACTTATTATCAGATAAGCCAAATATTGCAAATGAACAGGCAAAATATCTTTGCTCGAGATCTCGATCTCAAACCCGAAGTGTTACCAAACATTTCGCAACGGTGGGGATTCAAGACAGTGTGAGGGAATTTCTTTACAATTTACTAAGGGTATTTTTGATTCAGTGCAAAGATCATAGGTGTAGTTCCCTGTACATTTAGGACATACGATTTGTGACATACAGTATTTCGTAAAATGCCAATTTTTTTGTTCAATTGGAACGTCGCCCACGGGTACCATAACAAGTTTGACTGTAAAATCATGTAGCCATAGCTGAATAGTTTCTGAAGGCGTTGTTTCTTTGATCACTACCATAACACTAGTAGTTTCTGTTTTGTCTTCATGCAGTCTTTTTGTTTATGACATTTTTCTCCGAAAATTTTGTCTTTATATCTTCCAGGTTGATTTTCAATCCAATTTCCCCTTTACATTGCTAACTTGTCGGCACAAACTGCTTGACCGAGACAGTTTAATTTGCGAGAAGATGAAGACGGAGGAGTTTGCCTAACTGAGTTGGGAACTTACAATACGTGTCATTCATTATTCAGCCGCCGTTCGTTAAAGAATTTCCGCGTCCATCATTCAAAGACATTTCATTAGGATCAACTTCAAGAGTAAATCATAGAATACTTAAAATAGGCTAGTTTCCTGCAAAACAGAAGCGGACAACCGTTTAAAATGATGCCGGCAAGACATCATGATGTTCCAAAAATATCAAATCCGTATCGTTGATCAGCATTCTTAATCCGTATGACTTTCTTTAAAGTCGTAATCTAGAGTAAGACGATCTCAGTCACGCTTCGATTGCGAGTGTTCAAATGAACATCATGACGATACATGGATTCATACGACCCCTAGCCACCGGTTAATCGAAATTAGACAAGTTACGAAACATAAATCCTTATATCTTGCACTCTACTTTCGTATTTTGCTACCAGCATGCAATATGTATCGCCAAACTTGAGAAACTTTCAGTAGACATACTTAGTGGTATAGCCCTGTTTTACAAGTCTCAGCAATACTGTTTTGTGATGTTCATAAAAATCGTCACACTTATCACAAGATCTAACAAATGCTACTAGGCGAGATATGTATACGCCACATGCAGGTCCCACTGTCCACAGAGGGATAGTTAACGATGTCGAAATTGTAATCGTAGCTTTTGTCGTGAATGCCGCTTCCTTTTTTATGGAGATAAAAGTTCTAAATCTGAGGTGCCATCAGGGCTATCTGTAGTTTCCTTCAAATCCGTACCGTCTAGTCCGTCATTCATAATCCAGCCGTCGTCCATTAGAGAATATCCGTGTCCATAATCCAAAGACCTATTCCATTTTACACATAACAGTATTAGCACCAAATTCAAAAAGACAATCATAGTATACATAAACATAGGCTTGTTTCCTGCAAGAGAGAAGCGGTCAACAGTTTTCAATGATGCCGGCAAGACATCATGATGTTCCAAAAATATCAAATCCGTATCGCTGATCAGTATTCTTAATCCATAATATTCGTTATAGAGTCGTCATCTAAAAAAAAGATGTAGCCTTCACTGTGTCGTTTAAATAAGGAGTATCCACAGCGGGAAGTTTGTCTATATAGCACCCTTTATGAATGAGAAGGAACTGGCTTTGAGATGATCGATTTTTGAAAGCGTCTGCATAGAGTCGTATTCATAAGACAACAAATATAGATCAGCCAAAATCAGCACAGTTAGTACCAATAGGAATACCTATATTCTGTTGATATATTATGTCGCCAAATTTCATATAGATGTTATTACTGAGATATTTAAGCAACTCAATTTTAGAAATCCGATGCGTGATATCCCTTGTATGTAGTAGAGTCAAAGAATTCTGACGGTCAATAATGTCCTGATGAGCAATTGTAGTATAGAGAGTCGAGAAATCTCATTTGGATACATATCTGTACGGGATGTATCCTTTCGCATCAAGTTCTTCCGTAAGACATTTTGAGTTGCTTCAATATTCACATACATTGAACGCCAGAGTTTTAGAAACAGAGGCGCAATACCTTTCCAAAAATACTTTTACCTCCTGAAGTGCCCTTCTTAACAGGGTTGACGGCAGCTTGGTGGTGTAGCTTCTTTACCCTATGTTGTGGCGTTTACTCCATCAGACTTCGATGCTCATCCATTAATATGCAGATGAGTTACTGCTTTGAGCTGATTTCTCATCACAGCTCCCAAGTTAGCGTATCTAATTCCGCTTAAGCCAGTGCTAGGGGCCGTGTGGATACCTCTAAGGCTTCACATGAACAGCAGCAAAAAAAAAAGCGGCTCAGATACTAAGGCTACGTCCGAGAATCCACCGTATTCTCGGGTCTGAATATGAGGTGACGAGAAAAAAATTCCTGTAAGTTCATATGGTTGCTTTTTAGTCGCCAGACGTTGGCAGTTTTTCCCACCTCTTGCATATCGCTTCAATCTAGAACCAGCAACGAATGTAGTTTTGTATGGTGATTTATGCATTTTGGGGGTCCAGTACACTTAGGTATGTCATTATGAGCGTTTGGAAGACAAACACCTCTTTCCTTGACAAACGTGTTGTGCTTGTTAAACAAATCTTCCAGAGAAATGCATTTTGTGAGTAAGTAGACGTATTCGATTGTGGTGTGCTTATACTCAATTCCTTAACCAGCACCTGGAAATAGTAATATTTACGTCTGAATATTATAGTTTCGAGCTTTGTGTGCTGGGACTATAACAAATTTACTCTAAATAGTTGTTGGGACTTCTTGCGAATTAATGTTTCTCAGTACTTGTTTTGCTTGGAGAAGGGTATTATTTTTTGTGAGTTCAAGCCAGTCAGTGAGTACTGTAGGTTCAACTTTTTTCTCGCTTGCGTAGATTGGCTGGTTTCTCCGCTGTTTTACGGGTATGTTGTTTGAGTGGTCTAATAAGTCCAGAGCATAAAGGTTCAAAATACAATTGCCGACAATGCTGGGCTGGTGTGACACAAATGGTGTCAGTCTCAATATGACAGAAACAGGTCCGTTCATTTCAACTGCTCACCACAGGTGATTCCGGATTTTATTTAAATTTCACTGTACATTTATTTCTTAGTTCGTTCAAGATCATCGCAAGCGCTATATTTTAGGATAAATAAATAACATAGAGAGAGCAAAGGGACATATAAAAAAGAAAAGAAGCATCGGCTATGTAGAGTTCGTCGGTCTGTTTTTGTTCATTGAACTTTTAATCGCGTGAATGATTCATTTGTCGTTGTACCTCTTCGCACACAGAAACCCGTCGAGAGAAAAACAGGGATAATCATCGGCCTCGTCGGATTTTCTAGATGGTCGTTTCCTATTCTTATTTATCAGAGGGCCCAGCCTTATGATGTCCAAAATAGGACAATAATGTAGTTTGGCATTGAGAGGGAGTACTTCACGTCCACCGACCTACCGAGACCTGGGCGGAGTTTTACAGAAATCTATGTCTGTAACAGTGCTTGGAGTGTGCATCGGGTTACAGGATGACCGACTACGTCATACATTGCGGGAAAGTCGAACGATCATATTTTGTATTAAACAACCGTCAGTTCGGTGACATCTCAGTTGTAATGCGTCTGGTCCTTTTCCCGGAAATTCACTTCCTAAGGCGTTATCACACAGGGTGCTTTTTCATTCGTATTATCTTCATCCGTATTTGTTGGTAATGCACCCGAACGCGAGCTCTGAGATATGTTGTCTGTCCAACCTAGTTTGCATCGCATCTACCAGATTTAGTAACATAAATCGCATTTCTAGAATCACAACTCATGTTTTCCTTTACTGTAAACACTCGAATCAAAATGATAAGCCTTCAATCGTGTAACGCATCGAGGGTCTGTGAATTTTGTGACGTTAGGAGTGCTGGGAATTGCTACGTAAGAAGAACTCGTTAGGATCTTTCTTTCAGATTAGGAGCTTGTCTCTATCATTGAACAATATATATATTTGCTGTGGACAGTGATCATTCCTTTCAACGTGAATTGAAAATGAGGGCCAAAAAGCTTTATACATATCCTGATTGATTCCGCTTAGATTTTCTCAAATTTTACGATACATATCGCGCTTAAGTCAGGTCTAGAGATCGTACGAACCTCATGTACTTAGGAATTCTGTAATCTCTAGATAACGACTTTGAAAACGAAAATCACATCAATCTAACAATACCAATCAGCGATACGGATTCGATATTTGTAAAATCATGGTGTCCCGCCGGCATCATTGAAAACCGTTTACGCTTCTCTCTTGCAGGAACCTAGCCCACGATTATGTGTGCGATGTAGATAGGGCCTATTGCTACAAACCTGTGGAGAGCCATATGACCATCCACCTTTTCAGGATCAAGACATCAGCTGGTGGCAATTATTTGGTGAATGGATACCCTGAGATGAACGATGTGTCACATACAAAATGTAGGTCGAGGTCAGAGGCCAAAGGTCACTGAGACTAAACAATCAGGAAATTATTGAAAATTGCTAGCTTTTTGTGAGCGGATTCAATAAGGGAGAAAGATGTATTGCATACCAAAATTGAGGTCACAGTAAAAGTCCCCTATATTAAAGTCCCTTGGGCTATAGAAAATACGTTTGAAACTCACTAATGTTATGACTTCTAATATTGTCACACGTATATTTACTTAATATATATAGCAATAGTATTGTAACAAAAAACAACAACAGTAAGCCTCACCTACACATGGCCATGAGTCGGAGTCTGAGCTACAATCGATAGTAAGTGTGACTTACTCGGGATACAAAATATACCCACCATATACACGATGTATGTGTCACAATAACACCATTTGTGAGTTCCAGACTTATTTTCTAAAAAATCGTTCCATCAGTGATATAGAGTTGGGAAACGGGCCACTGGGAAAAAAGGCCGCTGGGGAAAACGGCCACTGGGGAAAATACCTATGGGAAAAATGATCTTGAGGGAAAAGGCCACTGGGGGCGGGCGAGACCGTACACCGCTGGTGGCATCCTTTAAATGACGGAGTCTCGGATGTCAAGATGGCCGGCATCTGAAACCTACTTTTGTCGATATATCATAAGCAAAATGCGTGGTGAATCTAGCTCTATATCTATATCTATATCAACATTTTCGAGGACAAGGATTCAACTGTTGGTTCCGAAAACATCTCGCGCCACTTGTTTTACACTATGACCGCTAATTGAAACTTATCATTAACTTGATTCTAGTACTTATATCCATATTTCCAGGAATTAACCTCCAGATGATGGCGGAACAGACATATTTTATCAATCCTTTTTGGATTTAAAGATGGCCGCCATCTGCAAACTTTTCTTCTAATATCTCATTTATTTTAATGAGTCAGGAAAATTTTCAAGAAGAATCCTATATGATGATATTTCAGAGATCTTTATTTTATCAAATTGTCAGTCCAATAGTATTATATGGAGAAGTAATACATAGATTCATTCCCCAAAACACACGAAAATTTGAACTTTTCCCATTTCCCCCATCAAGTTTTAGGATAAACACCGGTCAAACTAGAAAGCTCCTCTCCTTTACTCAGTTTTGCCATCATTGAAAGTAGAACAACGATTGACTTCAAGAGATGATGATGATATGTATTTTTATCTAAATTTGATTTCTTTCATAAGCGGTAATGTTTCCACATCAGACTCGTGCTCCTTATGGTGTACCAGTTACAGTTTATCCACATCTGATCGGAGGATATCACAACTTGACGTATCAACAATTTCAGCATACACTTGTGTGTCGTCCGCGAACAACTTTACGCGTGATTGTCCTTTTGAATTTGGTGCTAATACTGTTATATGCAATATGGAATAGGTCTTTGGATTATGGACGCGGATATTCTTTAAAAGACGACGGCTGAATTATGGATGACAGACTAGATGCCTGTAATTTACGAAACTGAATACCACGTCAGGTAAATCATCAATATAAACGAGGAAGAGGAGAGGTCTTAACAAACTACTCTGTTGTACGCCACTGACGACAGACGATCATACTGAGACGGAGTCGCCAATCTTCACTCGTTGTCTTCTGTCAGATAGAAGCTATCGATCCAATCAAGTAATTTACCTCCTATTCCATAGGTACGAAGTTTGGTAAGTAGTCTGTGTTGTGGCACAGTATCAAACGCCTTGGCGAAATGCACATAAATAGCATCAATATTACCTCCACGATCCAGGATTTCAGTGCACTGATCGACCACTTCGAGCAGTTGTGTAACACAGGAATGCTGTGATCGAAATCCATGCGGTACTTTAGTAAACAGTTGCACATCATATGTTCAGTAATGGCATCACGAACAATGGACTCTAGAAGCTTGCTCACTACCGAGGTTAAAGTGATTGGACGATAGTTTTGTGCAGATTTTTTCTTTTTCTGTAGATGTGCTGAAACAGGTAAGTTTCATTTAAGTTCTCCAGAGACTGAATCGTATCCATCTAATTTAAACAAGTTTTCAGTTAGTGGCTGCACAGAATATTTAAGGAACAATTCCGTCAAAGCAATTATGTCTGGACTATCGTCATTGATCACTGATTCAAGTTCGTCTTTTTTATTTAGCAGACAATCAACATTTGAATACATAACGTTCAAAGCTTTTTGCTCCTGTACATCACTGGTGCTTGATAATGAACTGAAAATTGGCCGAGGATGACTGTCAGTCGTGTAATTAAAAACATTTAAAGATGAAATGCAAAAGTTTTTATATTTTCCTATTTATATTTTTTGCGGGCTAGTTAATGATGGAAATATCAGCCCATATACTTCGTTTGCTTTTATTTGAAGTATTTTGTTCCTGGTATTGTTTGAAAAGTGCTTCAATGTTGGTATCTCAAGCCCGGCCGATTTCAGAAATGAAATCCGCATCGCTTATCTGCCTTTGTTTGACGTTCGTTTGGGACGTCATATCAGACCATCTGGCTGGGCGTCAATATTTGCAACGTTCAGTCTCCGGGCTGCTGGTCTGATGTGACGTCACTGTCAAGGAAAGATAAGCGATGACGTTTTGCAAATCTGAATTCAGCTGTGCTAGGGGTACCGGCTTTTGAAAAGATTCTAGCAGACAAGATAATTCAAATTAATCCAAGTGAATTAGATAGACTGGTATTTCTATCATTATTCAGTCTGTATAAAATGTGAAAAGGAGAATCTAAAAACCTTTGCATTTCACCTTTAAAACAGGCCTAATAAAATCTTTGGTCAGGAGGAGCTGGTCGCTTGATCATTTTTCCTCGGCGTATAATCAGGTCATTTTCGCCTTGCATCATTCTCTCGTTTAGCTCTGAGCGTAGTTTCTTGCTTTCGTCGCGTTGTTCTTCGGTCTCATCTCTTGAAAGGATGACGGGCTTGAGATGGAGGGTGATCTTTGTTGCTAATCTTTTTTTACATTAACGAGGAGATTCCCTCGTGACCCTTTAGATTTCAATTCAACTTTCAGGGGTCTTATTTTTCCATCCGTCCTCGGGCCTAGCCTGTAAGCATCTTTCAAGTCAATCGGTGTACCCGGTGCTATGGCAGTACAAATTTCCATAAAATTGCTCAAGTCTATTTCCTTCCTGTCTTCAGCATCCTCATCTGTTGACTGTTGAAGAGGATTAAATTTAGTTCTCTTCTATTCTGATGATAGAGCTCCCTGACTCTTCTGTCAATTGTGCTGGTGATAATCTGATTGATTTCAGACTCGGCCGAAGAGACTATTTTCACTGTTTATTGCTCCATTTTATTCGATGGAAAACTTTCTAGAACTTTTACTTTACTCTCAAGGGCCTTAAACCGCTCTTCATTGGACTTTTTCATGTCAGCTAAGATACTGTTAATTTGCTTCAGAGTTGGATGAGATGTTTTACATCCATTACAAACCCACATGAAGTTATCCTACATACGCCCGGTGTATCTTTGTTCAGTTGTTTCTTATTTTGGTGTCATTTTGTGTTCTGAGCAGTAGTGTATTGCTGTATATAGTCAGGGTACTTATTAACATTACCAGGCCTGGGGGGAGGGGGCAGAATGACCCCCTACCAAACTTTCTGCGCTATCTCCAGAACGACAAAAAATGGAGAGCTGAAACTCTGTAGTTTATCATATTCTGGTCATTTTGAGCCTATTTGCATAACACACCGATCTAAGGATCGTGAGTAAATTCAAGATGGCGGCCACATGGAGTACCAGAAAAGTGATGTTTTCGTCATATTTCTTCAAAATTTCTGCTTTTCCGTAACTGTTTTATTTCACATCACATTAATACAAATAATTAGGGGAGGCATTTGGCCCCCCCCCCCCCTCCAAGACCTGGACAGGTCCCCAAAAGCCCAGGCCAGATAGGGTTAAGAGTAGTTGTTTATTTGTTCCCACCTTAATGTATGGACTGATTATCTCTTGACCGGGGCAAAGAGTTAACTGGGAATAGATGTATTGACATTTGATCATGGGTCCTGTCTGATAAGGCAAGCGTTTATCTTTGCCAGGGAAGTTTAGGATAAATGGTTAATATTAAATTCTCTGGACGTGTTTGGGGAAAAGCTTATAATCATGCTCACATTCCACTGGCTGGTGGTAACTGTAAACAGGACAGATTAACCAAGTCGTAATTCTCTTGCAAAGGACTGTCCTTGAACCTGAGATAACTTGAGAGTGAGATAACTTGAGAGGGGGGGGGGGAGTTGATAATCTATAGACATTTTGTCCTGAATGTGTTAAGACTTGTACATATACTGGTCATTTCATCATAAGATATCAGTTACAAGAGTGGTCATAACAATTTGTATTGACCATGTGTATGTTGGTCGAACAATTTCTTCGCCCATTATTTTCTTGGTCGCAGCTGACAAATCAGTTACAAGATTGACCGTAAACAAATACTGTCTGAAAAAGCGACCATGTGTATCTTGGTCGAACAATTCCTTCGCAAATATTTTCTTGAGGATATTTTTTGTCATTTAGAACAAAAATACTGTAATATTTTCTTGGTCACAGTTGTAAATGCTGTCTCAAGAGTTACCATAAACACTATTGTCGGACAGAGCGACTAAGAGATCAAAAATTTGATCGGACCAAGACTACTATGGTCGCTTAGTATTACATGGTGGAATGCGGCATCTGCATCACTTTCTTGTTAACATCTCTTTTATCTGAATGAGTCAGGAACTTTGTTTTATTGGTTACACATACATGTTCAATGTCGACGCATCAGGTGATTCTTGTCATGAAGAATCCTATATGATAATATTTCAGACATCTGTTTTTTATACAAATTGTCAGTTGAATAGAGTTATATTCAATTTGAGTAGTTTCTGTCATGCATTGATCCAGTCCCCAAAACTTTTCCCAATTTCCCAATTTAACTTTTGTGATAAAAGCCAGCCAGAAAGCTAGAAAGCTTCTCTCCCTTACCCAGTTTTGCCATCGTTGAATGTAGTTCAGCGTTTGACTTCAAGAAATAATGATGATATGTATTTTCCCTAACATTGATTCCCGTCAGAAGCGGTAGGATTTCTACATCCGGGGTTTCTGCTATTTATGTTCTGTTAGTAACACATTCAGTTTCATATAATCCTACATATATCTGGGGTATCTTTGGTTAATTACTGTCATATTTTCGTGTTGTAATAGACGAGGTTACACATTTACGGTCAGCAAAAATAAATGGTTCATCGTCGAAGATGCGCTGTGCCGCTGTCCGGAAGAGAGGTCTATAGCAGGACTTATGCAATCTCGCAGTCAGAGAAAGAGCTGAAGTAACAGGCAGTAACACTGAGAAAAAGAGAAAGGGTCTGACAGGCAGTAAAAGGGCATCTGGGGTCCGATTTAGGGCCAGAAATATGCGAATAAGGGGAGATAGACAGAAATTGTTCAGAAGAGTTATCTGCCCCGAAATCGGATGGCCACATCCCATACCGCAAATGTCCATGAGTGGGTTCCCCATTTGGGACTAACATTGTCCGTCGCGCCAGAACATGCAGAATGGGCTTAACATGTCCACCCCAGACCTGCCTGAACGTTTCAGCGAAAGTCAACCCCTGGCTTCGAGACCTCTCATCGTGTTCTACATCGCGAGACATCGAATACAAGGTGCCACACCCCATAGTAAAATTCACAAGAAAAATATGACAACCCCGATACTCCTATCCCATACATGCATTTCTTGCAGATTAACATTAGAAGTAACTGGGGTATTGTGTAGGGGCAGACAACACTTGCTGGGTCATCACGTGACCGGACATGACCTTTGACCCGGATGTGACCTGTGACCCGGATGTGACCTGTGACCCAGATGTCGCGGGACCGGAAGTTGGTAAGTAGTAAAAGAGCATCTGGGGTCTGATTTAGGGTCAGGAATGTACGAATCAGGGGAGACAACCAGGAATTAAGCGAGCAGAGTTATTGCTCCTAAATAAGACCCCAGATAGCCTTTATATACTACTAACGGTCGCCCAGCGGTCAACAGCAATTTATAGAGGTCGAACAACGACAATATGTCTTCACTTCGCTTGGGCTAATCCTCATACCAGATTGCGATAAGACGCAAGGAAGCAAAGTCTCCCGATTGGGATTAGACGCAAGACACGGCGGATTAGACCTTGAGTAGAAAAATACATCTTCCACGCGATGAAATAACAAAGTGTGACACAGTGGTACTATTCCCATGGTGAAAACAATAGGGATATTGTAGCTTGGAGTAAATGAATCAAATCTATCTCGGGATAACAGGTAGGGGTAACAATAAACCTTGAACGAATCTACAAGTTAGCCAAGAAATTGAATTGAATTGAATTGAATTTTATTCACCAACACACATATATATATATATATAGACAAACATGTGTATATCGGATGTTTGGAATATGATAATATAATAATATACAATATAGTAGTTGTCCGGAATGTTATTGGCGGGAATAAAACCCTAGGGGACTTGTTCTATCCCAGGGAAGAAAATAAAAAAGACAAGTTTCACATTTGAGAAATATACAGTAGGTGAAGTCAATATATTAACCGATCTGCATGAGCATATGAGTTAATTGAAATGCTACCATGTGAAACAAGATTAAGTTTCAAGAAGATGTGATTTAAGCTTTGATTTGAATAAAAGACGAAGACGTTGTGGTTTCAAGTGTTGAAGGCAGTTTGTTCCATTCCCGCGGTCCTGTCACTTTAATGGTATGGTAAGATAGATTAGATCGATAAATGGTCTATATATGTTAACCTGTTCATTTCTAGTCGGATAACGATGGACATCAGATAATTTTGTGAAGTAATCCCGAAAGCGAATTGGAGTTAATTCGGGGCGATAACAACAATTTTGAGTCAGGAGAGAACAGGCATATAGAATCAATTTAAGTATCGGTAAAATTTTCAGTGTAGCAAATAATGGCTGTGTATGATCAAACTTCTTAGATAACGTGATAACAAGTAATACTCGTTTTTTCAATAGTATTAACGGGTTCAGGTGAGTGATATAAGTATTTCCCCAGAGAATGTTACAATAAGAGAGATATGGGAATAATATTGAGTAATACAAAATGTAAGGTGTTTTCTTATTGACAGATTCTTTTATATAGTTGATGACTCCAGTGTTTCTCGCAACTTTTTTGCCGATGTAGTCAATGCGAGTCGTACAGGTCAATCTATTGTTAAAAAATATTCCAAGGAATTTAAAATAATTGACGATTTCAATCTCTTCTCTGCCTATGAGTACGCGGGGCACATGGCTGGCTCGTTCTCTTTTGTTTGATCATCATGCATTTTTCATATTTAATGACAGGCGGTTTGCGTATAACCATGTGTAAAGTTTCTCCAATTCCCGTGACATTGTATTGATAGCATTATCAATGTTTTTAGAGGAGTAAACAGCGCTTGTATCATCGGCAAAAAGGATAATTTGAAGTAGGTCAGAGGCCTCATTTATGTCATTAATGTATAACAAAAAGAGAAGTGGTCCAAGAATTGATCCCTGGGGGACCCCACAGGTGATATTCGTGGGAGAGGAAATAGTATTGTTATAGAAAATACAATGTAATCTGTTGGATAGATAACTTTTCGAGGAGCCACGGAAGCCGTAATGATATAGTATAGACAGTAATATGTCATGATTGACCGTGTCAAACGCTTTGGACAGATCTAAGAAAGTTACTATGCTGTAGTCATTTTCCTCTTTTGCAGCAACTTTCATTTCATTTCATTTCATTTTTATTTCACCCAAGCATTCGAATATATACAATAAAAATATAATACATAGGCGGGATTAAAACCCCAGGGGGCTTGTTCTATCCCAAGAAATAATAAAGATAGAGGTTTGATGTAATACCGGTGAAAATTAAATACCTAGCTTTTTTTATATAAACTACAAAAAAAAATAACAAAAAAATAACCTAACAAGATATAGTTTCAAATTCCACGAATTTTCCAAGTCGAACATTTAGAAACTGTATACTCAGAAGAAAATGGCGTGATTTTCCAGAATGTGGGTTTTGATACAAGATTTAAATAGTGAGATCGAAGTACAAGATTTCAAGTGAGGGGGTAACTTGTTCCATATTTTCGGGCCTTTGATTCTGGTGCTATATAAGGATAAGTCCGAAAGATAAATATGTCGATAAAGATTTAAACTGCACTGTCTAGTTGGGTATCTATGAACCAGAGATAGTTTGTGAAGTAAGACTGAAATTCTTTAGGCATCAAATCATGATGGTTAAAATATTTATTAACGAATATAAGAACTAAATACTCATTTAATTGTTTAACAGATAATATTTTCAACTGAACAAATAGTGGAGCTGTATGGTCATACTTTGCTGAACAAGTAATTAATCGTATGGCCTTTTTCTGCAAGGTCTGTAAATGATTAAGATGACTGGAATATGTATTGCCCCACACAATATTACAATATGATAAGTACGGGAAAATCAAAGAATAATAAAGTATATACAGTGTCTTTTTGTTGAGGCAATCTCTTATATGGTGAATGATACCGATATTTCTACTTATCTTTTTGGATAAGTCTTCTATATGCGATACCCAATTGAGTCTGTCGTTGAAATATACCCCGAGGAATTTGAACTTTTCAACCTGTTCTATGTCTATACCGGATATGGATAATTTGGGCTGGTTTCGAAGCTTGCACCGTTTAGAGGGTTTTATGAACATGAACTTAGTCTTTTTAACATTAAGAGAGAGTTTGTTACATGCGAATCAATTATATAAATTGATGAGCTCTCTCGACATAGTTTCCATCAAAAGCTCAGGGTCGTCATTTGACAAGGTGACAGATGTGTCATCAGCGAACCGGACCTAAAATAGATCCTTGTGGTACTCCACATGGCACCTTTTGAAACGATGATATTGTATGATTATATTGAGTACACTGGGTTCGAGACGATAAGTAACTATGAAACCATTTGTTAGATGTTCCCCTAAACCCATAATGATCTACCTTGTAAAGAAGGATGCTGTGGTTGACTGTATCAAATGCATTTGATAAGTCTAGGAAAGTTGTGATAGAATATTTCTTAGCCTCCCTGGCAGCAACTAATTTATCATGCAGCGACATAACCGCCAAGAATGTGAAATGATTAGCTCGGAATCCATACTGGTTGGCGCAAATTATATTGTACGTTTCTAAGAAGGCGACCATTCTGTTAACTACAAGCTTTTCAATTATCTTGCTCAGACAAGGCAGTACCGATATAGGTCGATAATTTTCGCATATATTAGTTTCACCGTTTTTGAAGAGAGGGGTTACTTTTGCAATCTTAAATGCTTTCGGAACTACACTCAGACCGAAAAATAAATTTGTAATATGACACAAAGGTTCTAAGATGAAATCTAATACCGGTTTAATTAACGATAAACGTAATCCATCAAGTCCGGGTGCACTATTCTTTAGACCATTCGCAACCTCTTTGATCTCAGATGGGGTGCACGGGTCTAACTGGAATTGATCTCGACATGGATCATTTAGAAATTCCTTATAGTCATTCAAAGAGGAAGGAATTTTTGCTTCAAGTTTGGAGGCTACAGAGCAAAAGTGATCATTAAATCCATTAGCAATTTCTATTGGATCAGATTTGTCAATGTTGTTTATTTTAAATACAGCTGGGAGGGCAGAAGATTTCTTTCGATTCAGGAGATCATTTAATATTTTCCATGTGCCTTTGATATCGTTGTTACATTCATTAAATTTTACTTCAAAATAGTTCTTCTTGGCTAGTTTTAGGGTGTGATTTAACTTATTCCTGTACATTTTATATTCTTTCGTTATTGCGGGATCAGTACTTCGTACATGTTGTCTAAAAAGTCTATTTTTTTCACGGATGGAGTTTAAGAGTCCGAAAGTTATCCACGGTTTGCGGATTCTTGTTTTTGGAGACACAGAGGTTACCAACGGGAAGCATTCGTTATACACAAAACTGAACTCTTTACTGAACTTATCAAGCGCGTGGTCAACATCAGTATTTTCTTTATTAACACAATCCCATGTAGTGTGTTTAATTTTTTCATGAAACAATTGTTTTTGTTCCAGGGTGATTTTTCGGTGAGAGAAAGTGTGTTGTGGCTGTGGATCAGATATTGATGCTTTATTTATATGAAATACCGGGAAATGGTCAGTCACGTCAGACAGAAGAATACCAGACATCAGTGAATGTTCATGATAATTTAAGAAAATATTATCAATCAATGTCGCCGTATGAGATTTTACACGTGTGGGTTTTGTTATTTTAGGGTAAAAATAGTGTGTTTTCATAATCTCTAAAAAATCCTTTGTTGGACCATGGCGATCAGTTTTAAATAAGTCAATGTTAAAATCGCCCATGATTATGCATTTGTTCTTGTCAGGTTTTAGAGTGGCCATCATAGACTGTAAACTGTTGTTGAAATTTTCAAGATTTTTTCCAGGTGGTCGATAAATAATGCCCACAGTGTAAGTTTCGCTATTCAGCTGTATATCAGCGAAAAGAGATTCATACTCGCCATTCTTTTGTTGATGGGACAAGTCCTCGCGGATGACACATCGGCTGATATTACCTTTTATATATAATACTAAACCCCCACCCTTTTTGATACACCTAGATGAAACGTAGGGTTGATACCCTGGAATATCATATAAGTTTTCAGTTGATGGATCTAACCAGCTTTCGGAGATGCCGATAACAGAAAAGTTGAATTGTAAATTGCTGCATATGCATAAAATTTCAGTAAAATGTTTACGCAGACTTCTGGCATTAAAATGAATTACCGAAAGCGAGGAACTCTCACGTATTGCATTATCCTGTACGTAAGAAGAAAATGTTTCTTCAATATAATATTTAGAATCTTGATTACTGATATCATTCCAATGTTGCACTTCAAAATGGTTATCATCAGTAACATATGTATTTGTGGCGGCACTGTTCAATTCAAGCGGATTAAAGCACATATTCTCAAACCCTTCAAGATAGGATGATGTGGCATCTGTATCTGATGATGTATATAGTCCTATCTCGTCTTCGTTATGAAAAGGTAATTCAGAAAGTGGATTTGATGGAACACCCCCTCCCATTGGCAAATTACTCATTGAACATTGCAAAAAGATTGACAAAACGCCTTTCCATAGATTTTACTAAGTGTATACTAAACTGCTGAGAAGGTCCATTCGTGGAACTTGAAAAATAAATACAGTAAAACATATGTGTTACAGACAAAAAATTAAGAGTCTCCAGGCTAGGGGAAAGTAACACAGGTGTGAAGTCTTTGTGTTCTATTATTGTTCAACAGTAAACAGTATATCCATCTGAATAGTTAGCCATTTTTTTAACAGTGGAAACTAGTCTGTAATATTTGAACATTGTCACATGCTAACGGTAGAAATATTAAATTATTCATTATTACTAAATTACACAAGTACATGACATGTCATCAAAACTAACTTAGGTGATATGTCGATATTCGATTTGATATCATGAATGACTCACTGACATATCAACGTTGTTACCAGTACTAATTACATTAAACATGAGTTTTCGAGACAATATCAGCCATAATAGTAATAATCGTTAATGGACCGACTGCCGGGTTGATAATTGACTGATAAGACAATTTTATAAATAAACATTATGGGGAGTCAAGTGGCGTGCAATTATTATATCAACAAGGTAAATATGAAATTAGGGTTAATATTCTGATTGGTATTTCGATTTGAAAGTTAGAATGTAGGACCTGTCATGCCAGGATTGATACGACATTGATAACCTTGAGCTGACTTATGTAAATATGACGAGGATCTTCATTGTGGCATATGTGATCAAAATTGCCATGTTGTGTAATAGCAATAGTGATATCAGTAAACAATTACAGGCTCAAAAATTTCATATAGCGATAACAGTATTAAACATATTACTCAGTTCAGACTGGTCTCAACATACTGGTGGTAGATATGATTAGATGCGTTCCAGTAATAGTTCAGTAAGGAAATATATGCTTTTCAGGATTGTTACATGTATGCAGTTGTAGACATTTTCATGATGTTAGTTTCAGAGAAATGTCCATTACAGGTACCTTTATATATATATAGATTGGTCAATTTCAGCTTGATGATAATAAACAGAGGCTCATGAGGATACACCAGTTTCTTTTTAGATTGTTCTTTTGCAGGAAGCTGTTGGAGGTGCTGAACTCGTAGCGTAGCGCGTAGCGATAACAGTAATATATATTAAACATCATACTCAGTTCAGGCTGGTCTCATCATACTGCCTGGTGGTAGATATGATTAGATACATTCCAGTAATAGTTCAGCAAAAAAACATCTGCTTTCAGGTAGATTGTTACATGTAGGACAGAAACAGTTATTTCTCTATTTATGCAGTTGTAGACATTTTCATGATGCTAGTTTCAGAGAAATGTTCATTACAGTTACCTTGAATACGTCTATCTCAGCTTGATGATAATAAAGGGAGGCTCCTGAAGATACACCAGTTTCTTTTTAGATTGTTCTTCTGCAGGAAGCTGTTGGAGGTGCTGAACCAACTCGTAGCGCCTTTGTGCAAGTACAGGTGGAAGGTTGGGAATAGCACTATAACCAGTACCTCTAGGTAATTTTCTAGCAGCGTCACTCAACTGGAGGAAACGAATGAAGATGTTTTTGGTCCCCAATGGACCCCCGGGGAGTCTGTGGACAGCTTGAAATAGAATAGAGTCGGCCTTTTCTCGAGGAATTTTCAGTTTCTCTACAAACGAATCTCTGACATATTTATCCGTCTGTATGACTGGTTCAAATATGTATTTGTGGCGGCACTGTTCAATTCAAGCGGATTAAAGCACATATTCTCAACCCCTTCAAGATAGGATGATGTGGCATCTGTATCTGATGATGTATATAGTTCTATCTCGTCTTCGTTATGAAAAGGTAATTCAGAAAGTGGATTTGATGGAACACCCCCTCCCATTGGCAAATTACTCATTGAACATTGTAAAAAGATTGACAAAACGCCTTTCCATAGATTTTACTAAGTGTATACTAAACTGCTGAGAAGGTCCATTTGTGGAACTTGAAAATAAATACAGTAAAACATATGTGTTACGGACAAAAATACCTTTTATAACTAAGTTCCATTTGCGGCCCCACAAATCCAATTTGATTCTTTTGTTTCATTCTTCTTCCAATTCCCTTCTAATTTTAGGCAGGTCTTCTTCTTGAATTTCCGCTATATCATGAGTAGTAGACTCTAACGAATCCTCTACGACATTGACTCTCTTTCTCAATGACGACACGTTATTTTTGATATGTTCCAGTTCTATCCCAAAACTAGCGTGTAATTTCGCGAAACACTTACTGAGATCAGAAATATCCGTCACTTTGTAGATTTCTTGTAATGATCTCATCTGTGACTCAGAAATTTCACAATTTTCAGAGTCCGAGCCAAACATGTTGGAGGGGTCCAAATCCTTTGTCTTCTCAGATTCCTTATTCATTTCGTCCATAGGGCGCTTCCTCGAGCTCATTAGTCACAAATACTTTGAAATAATAAATTCATTGATCAAGATAGTTATATCCTCAAAAGATTGAACACGGATGGCTGATAATAGATCTTTTGTAGGCGGATTTTGTCCGGAGAGAACACAGTCACACCTGTCTAGTTGGCCACCATAACCGGAAGTCCAACTAACATATTATATAGAGAAATTGCCGCGTGAGAAATAGAGTGGTTTGCCCTGAATCCATATTGGCTTTCGGAGAGTATATTATTTGCTTCTAAAAATCTGTCATCATGTTTATTGTAAGTTTCTCTAGTATCTTGCCGAGGCATGGTAGGACTGAGACGGGTCTATATAGTTAGCAAATAGCATAGGATCTCCAGATTTGAATATCGGTGTCATCGTTGAAGATTTAAAATCATCTGGTACAACTCCAGATGTGAAGGACAAGTTCACAATATGTGCAAGAGGAGCAGAGATATAGGCCGAAACGAGTTTGACCAAGGAAGTGGAAATACCGTCAAGGCCGGATGCAGCTGATTTCAAGGAAGTAATTACAGTTTCAAAATCACTGGACGTTACGGATAAGAAATTGAAATTGTCATCGTTAGAAGGACCTAAGTAGTAAATAAAGTTTGGTTCGACACTTGGGATTTTCTCATCAAGGTGGGATGCGACTGTACTGAAATATTTATTGAAATTATCTACTATTTCTTTGTTATCAGTGATTTCTTTTCAGTCAGCTTTAAACGACTTAGATGATGTCTCTTTATTGCGATTTAACAGTCGGTTCAGGATTTTCCACGTGCCTCTCATATCATAATTGCACTCATTGAATTTGTCTTCAAAATAATTATGTTTGCTTAGGCGGATGGTGTGATTCAATTTGTTTCTGTAGATTCGGTATTGTTTGTGTGTCTTTTCGTCCTGGCTAGAAATGTACTGTCTATAAAGTTTATTCTTTTCATGAATGGAGGTTGGGATACCGTGCGTAATCCAAGGTTTGATAATACGCTTTATGTGTGAGAGGTAGTCAGACGGAAACAATCATTATACGCGATGTTGAATTTGGCAAGAAATTGGTCCAGTGCAGCATTAACGTCATTATTTTCTCGAGTGATGTTATCCTAACTGGCGTCCTTCATTATTTGTATGAAGTGCTGCTTTTGTTCGGGAATGATACGACGGTATGATATTATTGGGCTAGATGGTTTGCAGTTGCGTTTTGTCTGGAATATGTGGAAGATCGGTAAATGATCGGAAATATCCGTTAGAAAGATTCCAGATAGAAGGTTGTCTTCTTGGAAAATTTATAAATATGTTGTCTATCAACGTTGCGGAGTGGGATTTAACTCTAGTTGGCTTTGTTATTTGCGGGACGAAATAGTTTGATTTCATCGCTTCAAGAAAATCTTTTGACGGGCCATGGACATCAGTTTTAAGAAGATCGATATTAAAGTCGCCCATTAGGATACATTTCTTTTTTTCAATATCAGATGTTTTGAGAATGGAGGTAAAATAGCGATTGAAGATGTCGACGTTTTTCCCAGGAGGTCGATAAAAAATGCCAATTATGTATTTGGTATCATTGAATTCCATTTCCAGGAAAAGGGATTCAAATTCACCATCGTCATCCAGGAGAGACAGGTCGTCGCGTACTTTACATGATTGGCGGGTATCCCTTACATAAAGAATAAGCCCACCTCCCCTTCTTTTTTGCCTTGATGATGGATATGGCTTATAACCTGGAATGTCAAACAGTGTTTCAGGGGCAGGATCTAGCCAGCTTTCTGAAAATCCGAGGATAGAAAATTTGAAGTGCAGGTTGCGGGTGAACCCAGTAATTTCCGAAAAGTGTTTCTTTAGGCTTCTGGCATTCAAGTGAAGGACTGATAGTTGTGATTCCATATTGTTGGAGGTCGTTAGTTTTGGTTCTTCAGTGAAAGATGCTTCAGTAAAATAGTTTGTCTGATGTATATCGATGTTCTTCCAGTGGGATATTTCGTATTCGTTGTCGTCTATTGGTGCTTTCGTATGTTCAATATCATTTAGATCAATTGGATTAAAACATTTACTGTCAATGAAATTAAAGTCTGTGATTCTGTTAACATTGAAAACTTGTACATTGGCTTCAGGAATAATTTCTTCGTTAGAGAAAGGGAGGAAGGATATAGGATCCGGGAATGGAACATCCTCATTACACGCGTCATCGTGGTCCATGGTGATGAATACGGTTAGATGCAGTGTAATCCAGTTTCACAAAACAGAGAAAAATAATAGCACTTGCCCAGCGGAACTTCACAGTAAACATATGCATAGAACAATAGCATTTATATACAAACAATACATTGAAAAAGAATATGGACGATCTTAGGGTGAGCATTGTGTACAATGAGGGAAGCGGTATGTGGTAGATACATACCGGCGTTGGAAGGTGTGGTGGTAAGAAGATTAATGACCGTGTAGTTACAAGATTATTGCAGTCTCTTTGTTATGTTGGGACCCAGGGTCAGGTATATATTGTAAGTATGGGTTAGTAAGGTAAAGTAAGGTATGTCAGTAATATATACAGATGACAAATCAAAGATATATAATGTGTCAGAATTAAATATATGTAGTATACAGTTTACTATGCAGTATACCAAGAGTTCAGTATAGTTCAAGTGACACAAATTTACTATTGGACATATTTTAAATAGTATGTCTAAAATAACAGATCAGCAGTGTAACTTATATATGATACATGTAGAAATTGTCCGTACACTAGAAGACGGAGACATATGCAGAATGATTTGCGTTATTTGTGTCACTTGTGTCATTTGGAAGATGGGAGATTACTCATTTGTCTGGCTCTGACAGTCACCAGCTGGTAGAGTATGGTGAGAATATCTATATTAGAAAAAAGAAGCTAAAGGTATGTTTGAGTACTATGCAGTATATCAGGATAGTATGCATTGTTATTGCTATAGCTCAAGTGGCACAAAGTTACTAATGGACATATTTTGAATAATAAGTCTAAAATGACAGGTAAGCAGTGTAACTTTATATATAATACATGTATAAATGTTTCATACACTAGAAGACAGGGACATATGCAGAATGATTTGTCCAAATGACAGATCTTTCTTGGTGAGGTCACACTTATACCTTTGGAACATATGGTAGATAAGGTGTTTGAATAATATGTCCAGATAACAGACCAAGAGATATATAATTGATCAAGAGTAAAGACATGCAGTCTACAGGCTACTATGCAACATACCAGGAAAAGATAGATTTCTTTTTGTTATAGATTGTTATAGTATATGTCTTTAGTAGATGATAAGAGATCACTATGATAATATACCACTGATGTAATTAAATTAGTACTCAGAGTATATATATACTAGGCCACTTAGCTAGAACCAGTTGTAGTTTATTTGGAAGGGGGAGATTACTCATTTGTTTGGCTCTAGCGGCGGGTGGGGTTCAACAGCTCCCCATCCACCAGAGGAACGTCCCTGCACGAACCACGAACAGAACGTCCACCACCAGGACGGTTTGGGGCTGTATAAAAATGCGGATTCCAATGGCCATATCGGGTACGGATTGCGGACCTTTATTTCTAACGGTCACAGACTTTAATAGAAATCGATCCACGATCACGATATCTGAATCTAGGACAAAAGCTGCAGTGGACAAAAGCCCTAGCGAACAATAGCCTCATACCAATTAATTAAAAAACCAATAAATCCAATAGCGCGATCGGTCTATTGTACCATAAATACCGGGCTATTTAGATAGGCACTACAAGAAAATTTAGATACATTTACCATTTAATTATCCAAATAGACCCGATCGCGCTATTCTACCCTTACGGTATCCACTGCCTATTATTTTTATCGTTTATTAAGTATCACTTCGATAAAAAATAAAAAAACGAACTGGTTATTAATCAGTAGCAAAAACGGTTGAATAGAGCGATTTGAGCTATTCGTCATTTTGCAGAACTGACGACAGCGCGCTCAGTGGACCCTGCGCACGTGTGTGCATTGCAACAGTCAAACAGTTATGACAATTTTGAGATAGACAATTATGGCAATACTCTAATAATATGGGGTGGACGGTCACAGGTAAAAACTTGTTTTTATGCTCCAACAATAACGTCACATTTATACAATCTTTTCCCGTGGTATATATGAGTTTCCAATGTACATGATGTTTATGTACCATAGAATGAATATTCATCGAATACCGAATTGGAATAACATAGTTGTTCCAGAACCTAATCCGTATAGAGCTCATTTGGCTCAAAAAGATATCAACATCACAATTCTCTTCTAGTTAAATGACTATATCTTTTAATACTCATCTCTGAGCCCCAGCTGACAAAAGCCCCAAATTCAAATATATATTTTTAACCACTCTTGTTTGAAGCGTACCGTTTAAAATGCTTCATGTAGAATTGTTTAAAAGTTTCATGTACCGATATTAGAAGTGGCAATATGTGAATAAATGATCTTAATAGTTGGTTATATCTCTGTTGAATTCAATGTTGGAGTAGCCTGATTTTTCTAAATAGGAAGATACAAGATATGAACAGAACAATTCTCTTCTAGTTAAATGACTGTTTGTTTATTTAAATATGTATCACCTAGTCCAGCGTTTGGAGAGAAAGAAATTAAATTTGGATATATAAATTTCGAAAAATTGGTGAAGAAACAGAGGAGAAAAATGTACTTCTACATTATCCGATAATACTGGGTAATGTGAATACAGAATATGCGATACTTACTAGCAAATACTTTTTTTTAAATTGTCAATTCAAAAATGAAGAAAAACTATAAAATATAATAAAACTATTAGTTCCGGTATTGTCAAGGTATTTTTCGTCCTTTTTTTTCCTCGCCGAACGGTCACATGTTCACCTTGAAAGTGATATTTTACAGCATTGAACAGGAGAACGTCCTTTCAATCATATTGTAAAGCATTCCCACAACAACTGTCAATGGTCCAACTTATCACTCATAATGTACAGCCTCCACCAGGAAAACGGTCATATATCTGCTATTATACAACATCGACCAGCAAAACGGTAACATGTTCATTTATATCCGATAAAATTGCGTCGTCTCAGTCATATTGCTCTTGGAATTGATGATGACTGTCATACGAATAACGTCTTTCGATTACCGATTGTCTAAATCATTGTATCATTTTGTCCCATAGAGTCAATGTATTGCAATGAATTTTTTCTTGAATGATTCTTTCCTTATCTGCAGTTAAAATCATATATGTGTTCTTGCCTTGCCATATATTAAAACAATGGTCCATGAGTAGTACAATAGGCAAGTGTAAAAACTGTAGTACATGACGGTAATCCTGTTACATACCATAGTGCTGCACATTTGTCTAGAACACATACATACATGCATACATAGCAGCATAGTTCTGCACATTTTGTCTGGGACCTTGTCCTGTCCATCTTCATACACAAGCCGAATTACTGATCGGTGAAATCGACTCGCTTGTGCATGAAGATGGGCCCTGTTCAAATGATATATATATAACGTTTTAACCATCACCGGCACGGTACATTGTCTCTAATGATTTAGCCAAGAACTGAAAAATATGGCTACGGCTACAATTTCACGGCATATTATATCCAACATCGACCAGCAGAACGGTCATAAATTCCTCAATTTTTCAGTTATGTCAGGCAACATCATCCGGGAAATTAGTAACATTTTCTGTTTTATCAGTTATATCATACAACATCCACCAGTAGAACGGTCGGGTATTCGATTATAACAGGCAACAAACACCAGTTGTATAAGACAACATCCACCAGAAGAAAGGTCATATGTCCCTGACTTATTATGTTCTGTCAGTTATGTCAGACAACATCCACCAGCAGAACGGCCATATATCCCTGTCTTATTCTGTTCTATCAGTTATATCAGGCAACATCCACCATGAGAACGGCCATATGTCCCTGTCTTAATCTGTTCTGTCAGTTATATCGGATATCATCCACCAGTAGAACGGTCATATGCCCCTGTCTTATTCTGTTCTATCAGTTATATTAGGCAACATTCACCAGCAGGACGGTCATATATCCCTGTCTTCTTCTGATCTGTCGGTTATATCAGACAACATCCACCAGCAGAACGGTCATATGTCTCTGTCTTATTCTGTTCTATCAGTTATATTAGACAACATGCACCAGGAGAACGGTCATATGCCTGTCTTATTCTGTTTTATCAGTTATATTAGACATCCACCAGGAGAACGATCATATGTCCCTATCTTATTCTGTTCTATCAGTTATATCAAACAACATCCAACAGGAGAACGGTCATATGTCCCTGTCTTATTCTGTTCTATCAGTTATATCAGGCAACATCCACCATGAGAACGGCCATATGTCTCTGTCTTATTCTGTTCTGTCAGTTATATCGGATATCATCCACCAGTACAACGGTCATATGCCCCTGTCTTATTCTGTTCTATCAGTTATATCAGACAACATCCACCAGCAGGACGGTCATATATCCCTGTCTTATTCTGTTCTATCAGTTATATAGACAACATCCAGCAGGAGAACGGTCATATGCCCCTGTCTTATTCTGTTCTATCAGTTATATTAGACAACATCCACCAGCAGGACGGTCATATATCCCTGTCTTCTTCTGATATGTTGGTTATATCAGACAACATCCACCAACAGAACGGTCATATGTCTCTGTCTTATTCTGTTCTATCAGGCAACATCATCCGGGAAATTGGTAACATTTTCTGTTTTATCAGTTATATCATACAACATCCACCAGTAGAACGGTCGGGTATTCGATTATAACAGGCAACAAACACCAGTTGTATAAGACAACATCCACCAGAAGAACGATCATATGTCCCTGACTTATTATGTTCTGTCAGTTATGTCAAACAACAACTGGGCTTGCAAATAAAGTTCAGTCCGATGTACGTCTGTTCTTCTTTAGAAGGGGAGTGGAGAATATGGAAAAGATGACAAAAAACACATTCATCATCAAGCGGGGCCCGAAAACTGGGCAGAGGTATGTGAAAAAAAGGAGGGTGAACTCACAAAAAATCGCCGGGCCCAGCAAAAAGAGGGTGTTACCGGATTCATGCTTGAAGAAGAAGGTTCCCCGTTCTGTCCTGTTGCTTCATTCGAAAGTTATATCTCCAAACTCCATCCGAAATGTGATCGCTTGTGGCAGTACCCGGTTGATAGTTTCCTCGACGACGATAAAGTTTGGTATTATAACAAACCTATTGGGAAACACCGCTTGGCAGCCTTCATGACCAACCTGGGCACTCGTCTGAAACTTTCTGAACCATACACTAACCACAGTATACGAGCAACCGGCATCACCATCCTTGGTAGAAACAACTATTCAGCATCTCAAATAATGGCTGTCACAGGTCACAGATCTGTCTCGTCGCTGTCGGTTTACCAGCGAGTAAGTGATGGCGAGAAACTGCAAATGGGCCACACGGTTGCGTCAGTAGCCTTTCCTGACACGATGGGTTCAACCCGAAAGACGAATACCGGTACGCATACACTTCCAGTAAATGTTCTTGTCAAACCCCATCCTGCAGAAACTGTGACATCATCTTCTCAGTACCCTGCACCCACGTGAAATGATGCCACGTCGGCCGTGTTACACACCCAGGATGTACGAGCAGAAGGCCATGCCGACGACTTTGATTTTGATCTTAATCAGCTGTTTTGTGAATTCGACAGCACCGCTGTCCCGCCCACATCGTGTGACATTCCCACAGCTATCCTGGTCGCCGCAAATCCCTCAGCGCCAATGTTCAATAACTGCACAATAAATGCAATCAACATCATCGTGCGAAAATGAAGCAAATACCTATACTTCTGCCAAATTGTGCAGGACAGTTTGATTTTTTCGATTTTTCCCTCGAACTGTAAATTTAAGTCAGTTCATGTTGGTCCTTCTCCTGTGTGATGTTATGGAAACATGACACAAGTGACACTGTCAAGTGACACGGTGTTGAATTATAGACAGAATGGAAATGTAACAGTTCACACGTTTATTTGAAACTTACATATCCACGCAACAGATGTGAATCCGGAACGGGTCTTTCGATGTATTTATTAACAAAAGGTATATAATCTAGATATTATACTCGTCGATGGCTATTAAATATTAAATATGAAATTGAGATTAAGCTTAATGTTCTAGTATTTTATACGTTTCTGATTTTCAGAATAGAACATAAGAGATGAAGCTGAATTTGAAGTTAGATTGTTCATTCTTTATCACCGAAGCCCACCGGTATTTCACACGGAAACCGGGTTCATTGTTCACGGATTACAGTATATGTTATCGTTATCTTTGCTCCTCCCTTAGTACGTTTTAAAGATGAGGATTGTAAAAATGATACATTTGTCTTTGTGTTCATTTTTTCCGGTGCATGCTGTGGATCGTTCTGAAACCAGTGCAAGTCCGATCGAAGTCCGTTCCATTATGTCGGCCTTGAAGTCCAAAGTGATTCTTAATGCTCTGAGATATGAGATACAAATCATCCCATCCGATATGGAGAACGGTCAAATATCCCTGTCTTATTCTGTTCGATGAGTTATAACAGACAACATTCACCAGGAGAATGGCCATATGTGCCTGTTTTATTCTGTTCGATCAGTCATAGCAGACAACATCTATCATGAGAACGGTCATATGTCCCTGTCTTATTCTGTTCGATGAGTTATAACAGACAACATTCACCAGGAGAATGGCCATATGTGCCTGTTTTATTCTGTTCGATCAGTTATAGCAGACAACATCCATCATGAGAACGGTCAAATATCCCTGTCTTATTCTGTTCGATGAGTTATAACAGACAACATTCACCAGGAGAATGGCCATATGTGCCTGTTTTATTCTGTTCGATCAGTTATAGCAGACAACATCCATCATGAGAACGGTCAAATATCCCTGTCTTATTCTGTTCGATGAGTTATAACAGACAACATTCACCAGGAGAATGGCCATATGTGCCTGTTTTATTCTGTTCGATCAGTTATAGCAGACAACATCCATCATGAGAACGGTCAAATATCCCTGTCTTATTCTGTTCGATGAGTTATAACAGACAACATTCACCAGGAGAATGGCCATATGTGCCTGTTTTATTCTGTTCGATCAGTTATAGCAGACAACATCCATCATGAGAACGGTCAAATATCCCTGTCTTATTCTGTTCGATGAGTTATAACAGACAACATTCACCAGGAGAATGGCCATATGTGCCTGTTTTATTCTGTTCGATCAGTTATAGCAGACAACATCCATCATGAGAACGGTCAAATATCCCTGTCTTATTCTGTTCGATGAGTTATAACAGACAACATTCACCAGGAGAATGGCCATATGTGCCTGTTTTATTCTGTTCGATCAGTTATAGCAGACAACATCCATCATGAGAACGGTCAAATATCCCTGTCTTATTCTGTTCGATGAGTTATAACAGACAACATTCACCAGGAGAATGGCCATATGTGCCTGTTTTATTCTGTTCGATCAGTTATAGCAGACAACATCCATCATGAGAACGGTCAAATATCCCTGTCTTATTCTGTTCGATGAGTTATAACAGACAACATTCACCAGGAGAATGGCCATATGTGCCTGTTTTATTCTGTTCGATCAGTTATAGCAGACAACATCCATCATGAGAACGGTCAAATATCCCTGTCTTATTCTGTTCGATGAGTTATAACAGACAACATTCACCAGGAGAATGGCCATATGTGCCTGTTTTATTCTGTTCGATCAGTTATAGCAGACAACATCCATCATGAGAACGGTCAAATATCCCTGTCTTATTCTGTTCGATGAGTTATAACAGACAACATTCACCAGGAGAATGGCCATATGTGCCTGTTTTATTCTGTTCGATGAGTTATAACAGACAACATTCACCAGGAGAATGGCCATATGTGCCTGTTTTATTCTGTTCGATCAGTTATAGCAGACAACATCCATCATGAGAACGGTCATATGTCCCTGTCTTATTCTGTTCGATGAGTTATAACAGACAACATTCACCAGGAGAATGGCCATATGTGCCTGTTTTATTCTGTTCGATCAGTTATAGCAGACAACATCCATCATGAGAACGGTCAAATATCCCTGTCTTATTCTGTTCGATGAGTTATAACAGACAACATTCACCAGGAGAATGGCCATATGTGCCTGTTTTATTCTGTTCGATCAGTTATAGCAGACAACATCCATCATGAGAACGGTCAAATATCCCTGTCTTATTCTGTTCGATGAGTTATAACAGACAACATTCACCAGGAGAATGGCCATATGTGCCTGTTTTATTCTGTTCGATCAGTTATAGCAGACAACATCCATCATGAGAACGGTCAAATATCCCTGTCTTATTCTGTTCGATGAGTTATAACAGACAACATTCACCAGGAGAATGGCCATATGTGCCTGTTTTATTCTGTTCGATCAGTTATAGCAGACAACATCCATCATGAGAACGGTCAAATATCCCTGTCTTATTCTGTTCGATGAGTTATAACAGACAACATTCACCAGGAGAATGGCCATATGTGCCTGTTTTATTCTGTTCGATCAGTTATAGCAGACAACATCCATCATGAGAACGGTATCCCTGTCTTATTCTGTTCGATGAGTTATAACAGACAACATTCACCAGGAGAATGGCCATATGTGCCTGTTTTATTCTGTTCGATCAGTTATAGCAGACAACATCCATCATGAGAACGGTCAAATATCCCTGTCTTATTCTGTTCGATGAGTTATAACAGACAACATTCACCAGGAGAATGGCCATATGTGCCTGTTTTATTCTGTTCGATCAGTTATAGCAGACAACATCCATCATGAGAACGGTCAAATATCCCTGTCTTATTCTGTTCGATGAGTTATAACAGACAACATTCACCAGGAGAATGGCCATATGTGCCTGTTTTATTCTGTTCGATCAGTTATAGCAGACAACATCCATCATGAGAACGGTCAAATATCCCTGTCTTATTCTGTTCGATGAGTTATAACAGACAACATTCACCAGGAGAATGGCCATATGTGCCTGTTTTATTCTGTTCGATCAGTTATAGCAGACAACATCCATCATGAGAACGGTCAAATATCCCTGTCTTATTCTGTTCGATGAGTTATAACAGACAACATTCACCAGGAGAATGGCCATATGTGCCTGTTTTATTCTGTTCGATCAGTTATAGCAGACAACATCCATCATGAGAACGGTCAAATATCCCTGTCTTATTCTGTTCGATGAGTTATAACAGACAACATTCACCAGGAGAATGGCCATATGTGCCTGTTTTATTCTGTTCGATCAGTTATAGCAGACAACATCCATCATGAGAACGGTCAAATATCCCTGTCTTATTCTGTTCGATGAGTTATAACAGACAACATTCACCAGGAGAATGGCCATATGTGCCTGTTTTATTCTGTTCGATCAGTTATAGCAGACAACATCCATCATGAGAACGGTCAAATATCCCTGTCTTATTCTGTTCGATGAGTTATAACAGACAACATTCACCAGGAGAATGGCCATATGTGCCTGTTTTATTCTGTTCGATCAGTTATAGCAGACAACATCCATCATGAGAACGGTCAAATATCCCTGTCTTATTCTGTTCGATGAGTTATAACAGACAACATTCACCAGGAGAATGGCCATATGTGCCTGTTTTATTCTGTTCGATCAGTTATAGCAGACAACATCCATCATGAGAACGGTCAAATATCCCTGTCTTATTCTGTTCGATGAGTTATAACAGACAACATTCACCAGGAGAATGGCCATATGTGCCTGTTTTATTCTGTTCGATCAGTTATAGCAGACAACATCCATCATGAGAACGGTCAAATATCCCTGTCTTATTCTGTTCGATGAGTTATAACAGACAACATTCACCAGGAGAATGGCCATATGTGCCTGTTTTATTCTGTTCGATCAGTTATAGCAGACAACATCCATCATGAGAACGGTCATATGTCCCTGTCTTATTCTGTTCGATGAGTTATAACAGACAACATTCACCAGGAGAATGGCCATATGTGCCTGTTTTATTCTGTTCGATCAGTTATAGCAGACAACATCCATCATGAGAACGGTCAAATATCCCTGTCTTATTCTGTTCGATGAGTTATAACAGACAACATTCACCAGGAGAATGGCCATATGTGCCTGTTTTATTCTGTTCGATCAGTTATAGCAGACAACATCCATCATGAGAACGGTCAAATATCCCTGTCTTATTCTGTTCGATGAGTTATAACAGACAACATTCACCAGGAGAATGGCCATATGTGCCTGTTTTATTCTGTTCGATCAGTTAGGGAGCGTGTCAAAAGTTTTGACGTTCAAACTAAAGGAATGCGTCAGAAAATGAACAGGTGAACGTTCTTTTTCTTCCAGCAAACGAACGTTCGACAGTCAGAAAATGAACACTACCCCGTCAGAAAAAATGAACGTCAGAAAAAGAACGTTCTTTTTTGAACGTTCAAATTAGTATGTATGGTAGGTGTCAGAAATCGCTGAAGGGCTCACAATACGGCTATCGTGTGTCGACTCTTATTAGAATGGAAAAAAAAAAAAAAACGAAAACAGAACACTCGAAAAGGCAGCGCAACTGTATTTATATTGCACTAGCTTTCGTAGGTATATAACCCACTTCCTCTGAAGAAGTACTTGCCTTCTTTCAAAGCAACTATTGCAAAGATTTGACGTTTATCTACAGCAAATTTAATAAATGTATTTAATGTAATAAAAGTGGATCTTTCGTGCATATTCTGGGGAATTATTTACCGGGAACGAGCGACATATAGGGACTAACGCGCCGCGTGTATTATTTTTTGGGAGAAAACGAGATGAACTATATAATATTAAACTTCGACAGAGAAATATCACCATACTGATTTGGTTTTATTAAAAGTCCGATGTGACCAAATATCGTAAAGAATGATACAATAATCGGGTGAACAAGTTGGTGAATTAAGCCCCTTAGAATGTTCGTAATTTGAAGAAATTTGATAGACAAATAAAGACTTCGTTGTGATATCAAACCACACATTATTATATTACGTATTTGTATGACATTTATATAACAAATTTGATACATGGCATTCGACGGATGTTGATCGCGATTGTTAACTTATTTGTCAACCGTATATGCTAAACCCCTAGGCGTCCCCCATCGTCCTGTCTGACCTGCTCTGTATATTGATCGTGCGTAACGCACGTGGGCCCCCGTCTGCCCAGGAGGCCCAGAAAGGGTGAGAGCTCAAAGTCGGTTGCATACAGAAACCTGCCTTGCGATGTATACTATTATAAAATGCGTGAAGTCAAATCTACTTTCCCGCAGCGCGGCCTTCCTCTGTTATAGAATTTATTGTAACTTACCATGTGCTTTGCATTGTTTATATACATGTATTCAGTGCATTCTGTAAAACCTAGAGTGGTGTGTCCGATGTCTGCGATTTTGTTTAATAAACGGATGATATATGGAAGGACAATGATAGAATTGTTTCTCTGTTAGGGGCCTACTTGTCCCGGTCACGGCTTCAGTGTTTTGTCGCCACCTATTATTATCTTAAATTATCTGAAATCGTTGAATGCTGTAAAATAGATAACTGTTAATTGATCTTTGTTTATATAAGAAAATACGTGTGTTGGCTTTTTTGTTTCAAGTCAGTTTCGCTGTTCTATAATTCCGGGTAAATAATTCCCCAGAATATGTACGAAAGATCCACTTTTATTATATTAAATACATTTATTGAATTTGTTGTAGATAAACGTCAAATCTTTGCCATAATTGCTTTGAAAGAACGAAAGTACTTCGTCAGAGGAAGTGGGTTATATACCTACGAAAGCTAGTGCAAAATAAATACACCTGAGAAAATGAACATGCGAAAACGAACGTGCGAAAATGAATGTCAGATTGCATTGAAAAATGAACGTTCATTTTAAAATGAACGTTCAAAAATGAACGTTCAAAAAATGAACGTTCAAATATGAACGTTCGACTGTTCATTTCCTGACGCTGATGTGTAAAATGAACGGCCTGACGCATGCGGAAATGAACAGTCGAACGTTCAAATATGAACGCGTTCGCGTCAAAACTTTTGACACGCTCCCTTATAGCAGACAACATCCATCATGAGAACGGTCAAATATCCCTGTCTTATTCTGTTCGATGAGTTATAACAGACAACATTCACCAGGAGAATGGCCATATGTGCCTGTTTTATTCTGTTCGATCAGTTATAGCAGACAACATCCATCATGAGAACGGTCAAATATCCCTGTCTTATTCTGTTCGACGAGTTATAACAGACAACATTCACCAGGAGAATGGCCATATGTGCCTGTTTTATTCTGTTCGATGAGTTATAACAGACAACATTCACCAGGAGAATGGCCATATGTGCCTGCAGACAACATTCACCAGAGAATGGCCATATGTGCCTGTTTTATTCTGTTCGATCAGTTATAGCAGACAACATCCATCATGAGAACGGTCAAATATCCCTGTCTTATTCTGTTCGATGAGTTATAACAGACAACATTCACCAGGAGAATGGCCATATGTGCCTGTTTTATTCTGTTCGATCAGTTAGTCCATATGAGAACAGACAACATTCACCAGGAGAATGGCCATATGTGCCTGTTTTATTCTGTTCGATCAGTTATAGCAGACAACATCCATCATGAGAACGGTCATATGTCCCTGTCTTATTCTGTTCGATGAGTTATAACAGACAACATTCACCAGGAGAATGGCCATATGTGCCTGTTTTATTCTGTTCGATCAGTTATAGCAGACAACATCCATCATGAGAACGGTCAAATATCCCTGTCTTATTCTGTTCGATGAGTTATAACAGACAACATTCACCAGGAGAATGGCCATATGTGCCTGTTTTATTCTGTTCGATCAGTTATAGCAGACAACATCCATCATGAGAACGGTCAAATATCCCTGTCTTATTCTGTTCGATGAGTTATAACAGACAACATTCACCAGGAGAATGGCCATATGTGCCTGTTTTATTCTGTTCGATCAGTTATAGCAGACAACATCCATCATGAGAACGGTCAAATATCCCTGTCTTATTCTGTTCGATGAGTTATAACAGACAACATTCACCAGGAGAATGGCCATATGTGCCTGTTTTATTCTGTTCGATCAGTTATAGCAGACAACATCCATCATGAGAACGGTCAAATATCCCTGTCTTATTCTGTTCGATGAGTTATAACAGACAACATTCACCAGGAGAATGGCCATATGTGCCTGTTTTATTCTGTTCGATCAGTTATAGCAGACAACATCCATCATGAGAACGGTCAAATATCCCTGTCTTATTCTGTTCGATGAGTTATAACAGACAACATTCACCAGGAGAATGGCCATATGTGCCTGTTTTATTCTGTTCGATCAGTTATAGCAGACAACATCCATCATGAGAACGGTCATATGTCCCTGTCTTATTCTGTTCGATGAGTTATAACAGACAACATTCACCAGGAGAATGGCCATATGTGCCTGTTTTATTCTGTTCGATCAGTTATAGCAGACAACATCCATCATGAGAACGGTCAAATATCCCTGTCTTATTCTGTTCGATGAGTTATAACAGACAACATTCACCAGGAGAATGGCCATATGTGCCTGTTTTATTCTGTTCGATCAGTTATAGCAGACAACATCCATCATGAGAACGGTCAAATATCCCTGTCTTATTCTGTTCGAAGAGTTATAACAGACAACATTCACCAGGAGAATGGCCATATGTGCCTGTTTTATTCTGTTCGATCAATTATAGCAGACAACATCCATCATGAGAACGGTCATATGTCCCTGTCTTATTCTGTTCGATGAGTTATAACAGACAACATTCACCAGGAGAATGGCCATATGTGCCTGTTTTATTCTGTTCGATCAGTTATAACAGACAACATCCATCATGAGAACGGTCATATGTCCCTGTCTTATTCTGTTCGATGAGTTATAACAGACAACATTCACCAGGAGAATGGCCATATGTGCCTGTTTTATTCTGTTCGATCAGTTATAGCAGACAACATCCATCATGAGAACGGTCAAATATCCCTGTCTTATTCTGTTCGATGAGTTATAACAGACAACATTCACCAGGAGAATGGCCATATGTGCCTGTTTTATTCTGTTCGATCAGTTATAGCAGACAACATCCATCATGAGAACGGTCAAATATCCCTGTCTTATTCTGTTCGATGAGTTATAACAGACAACATTCACCAGGAGAATGGCCATATGTGCCTGTTTTATTCTGTTCGATCAGTTATAGCAGACAACATCCATCATGAGAACGGTCATATGTCCCTGTCTTATTCTGTTCGATGAGTTATAACAGACAACATTCACCAGGAGAATGGCCATATGTGCCTGTTTTATTCTGTTCGATCAGTTATAGCAGACAACATCCATCATGAGAACGGTCAAATATCCCTGTCTTATTCTGTTCGATGAGTTATAACAGACAACATTCACCAGGAGAATGGCCATATGTGCCTGTTTTATTCTGTTCGATCAGTTATAGCAGACAACATCCATCATGAGAACGGTCAAATATCCCTGTCTTATTCTGTTCGATGAGTTATAACAGACAACATTCACCAGGAGAATGGCCATATGTGCCTGTTTTATTCTGTTCGATCAGTTATAGCAGACAACATCCATCATGAGAACGGTCAAATATCCCTGTCTTATTCTGTTCGATGAGTTATAACAGACAACATTCACCAGGAGAATGGCCATATGTGCCTGTTTTATTCTGTTCGATCAGTTATAGCAGACAACATCCATCATGAGAACGGTCAAATATCCCTGTCTTATTCTGTTCGATGAGTTATAACAGACAACATTCACCAGGAGAATGGCCATATGTGCCTGTTTTATTCTGTTCGATCAGTTATAGCAGACAACATCCATCATGAGAACGGTCAAATATCCCTGTCTTATTCTGTTCGATGAGTTATAACAGACAACATTCACCAGGAGAATGGCCATATGTGCCTGTTTTATTCTGTTCGATCAGTTATAGCAGACAACATCCATCATGAGAACTTCACCAGGAGAATGGCCATATGTGCCTGTTTTATTCTGTTCGATCAGTTATAGCAGACAACATCCATCATGAGAACGGTCAAATATCCCTGTCTTATTCTGTTCGATGAGTTATAACAGACAACATTCACCAGGAGAATGGCCATATGTGCCTGTTTTATTCTGTTCGATCAGTTATAGCAGACAACATCCATCATGAGAACGGTCAAATATCCCTGTCTTATTCTGTTCGATGAGTTATAACAGACAACATTCACCAGGAGAATGGCCATATGTGCCTGTTTTATTCTGTTCGATCAGTTATAGCAGACAACATCCATCATGAGAACGGTCAAATATCCCTGTCTTATTCTGTTCGATGAGTTATAACAGACAACATTCACCAGGAGAACGGCCATATGTGCCTGTTTTATTCTGTTCGATCAGTTATAGCAGACAACATCCATCATGAGAACGGTCAAATATCCCTGTCTTATTCTGTTCGATGGGTTATAACAGACAACATTCACCAGGAGAATGGCCATATGTGCCTGTTTTATTCTGTTCGATCAGTTATAGCAGACAACATCCATCATGAGAACGGTCAAATATCCCTGTCTTATTCTGTTCGATGAGTTATAACAGACAACATTCACCAGGAGAATGGCCATATGTGCCTGTTTTATTCTGTTCGATCAGTTATAGCAGACAACATCCATCATGAGAACGGTCAAATATCCCTGTCTTATTCTGTTCGATGAGTTATAACAGACAACATTCACCAGGAGAATGGCCATATGTGCCTGTTTTATTCTGTTCGGTCAGGTTATAGCAGACAACATCCATCATGAGAACGGTCAAATATCCCTGTCTTATTCTGTTCGATGAGTTATAACAGACAACATTCACCAGGAGAATGGCCATATGTGCCTGTTTTATTCTGTTCGATCAGTTATAGCAGACAACATCCATCATGAGAACCGTCAAATATCCCTGTCTTATTCTGTTCGATGAGTTATAACAGACAACATTCACCAGGAGAATGGCCATATGTGCCTGTTTTATTCTGTTCGATCAGTTATAGCAGACAACATCCATCATGAGAACGGTCAAATATCCCTGTCTTATTCTGTTCGATGTGTTAGGGAGCGTGTCAAAAGTTTTGACGCGAACGCGTTCATTTTTGAACAGGAGGTCGTTCAGTTCCGCATGCGTCAGGCCGTTCATTTTACACAGCAGCGTCAGAAAATGAACAGTCGAACGTTCATTTTTGAACGTTCATTTTTTTTATTGCACTCTGACGTTCATTTTCGCACGTTCGTTTTCCCATGTTCATTTTCTCACGTGCGCAAACGGCTGGCGTTTGACGTGAGCAGAAATGAACAACATACAGAAAGCTGCCATCCCGATACTAAAAAACGCGCCGGATCAAATCTACTTTCTCATCGCGCGTCATTCCCGTGTTATAGACTTTATTGTAATTTGCCATGTCTTTTGCTTCGTGTGTGTATATATTCAATGCATTCCGTAATCATGTGGAGTGGTATTACCGATGTCGGTGATTTTCTTCAATAAAAAAAGGGTAAAACTAAAAGTAAAACGTTTTTCTTTTTCTTGTCCCATCTCCACTTCAGCGGTTTGTCACCACCTATATATGAGTGTTCGCTTATATAATACTTGACAAGATAAATTAATGACTTCTTTCTTGTTTATTTTCCCCAGTGTTTTACTTGTTTGATGTGGATTTTTGCATTTCGTGAATCTCTTCTTCATCCACCAAAAAATGAGATTCTCGGTCGGGCGATCAATAGTCATGGCCTACGGCGCTTGCGTCCCGTGGATAGATTGTTCCGTCATGGACATGTTACTTTAAATGATTCTTCTTTATCAACTTACAAACGTATTCCAGCGATCTTTAATGCCTGAAAATGGTATAATTTTAATAAAGAAGCCGACAGTATGTATTGAAAATGAAGTTCGTGAGCTGGAAATGGGCCCTATAGAGAATACTTTGTATGCGGGAAAGAAGGAAGGGTTTAGGCTCCGCAAAGGATATTTCAATACATTGATCTATGAAAAATATCCATCTTCTTTAAAGAAATGTTTTGATGTGTTGGTGTTTGAACTGCGTCCTTTTGTTTTATTTAGCCTACAAATGAAGGGGCCCTTACAGGTTGCATAATGACGGGCGCCACATGCGTGATGAAGTCTCCACGTGAATCAATCGGTCCATATATCTTTTTTAAAGAAATGGCTTGATGTGTTGGCAATCAGAACTGTTTTATTCAAGGTTTATTTTTTTTTATCGTGGAATTAAAACTTTGAACTCCATGGTTTTAATGACAAATAAGAGACCTCACATGGCGGCCTACCTTGAGATATGACGGGAGCTGCATGGCGTCTCTGCGTGATTCAGTCGGGCCATGTCTTTTTATAATGATCATACATGTAGTTTGCAGGCCTGTATACTTTCCCTGATTTACTCATTTCTTATTGAAGATAATATTACTGAAGACAAAAAATTCCCAATGTCATAAGAATAAATCGTTATATAAGTGAATGACTTTCGTATATTTATATGTCTATATTATACTTTTGTCACTATGTATTTCCTCTACGATTACTGGGAGACGCACTAATAAGTTCGGCTTATTGCGCTCCTGTCGTCAAATAAACTATTTAATCCAAGTGAATGGCGATATTGTGGTTACTCTGGAAATAGGGAGCTGATCAAGTTCTCTTTTCTCCCCCAGCGCGGATGCAATTGGCATATTTCCAAGCAAAAAGGAAACACGTTTTTTTTTCTTTTCTTGTTCTTGATTACTATTGCGATTTATGTTCTCCATTATATATCTCTGACAAAGTTCATCCATGTGTGGACAAAGATGGAAAACTAGGCTCCAGGATTCTGACAATGTTAGTATGGAGATGTATAAATTCCAATTAAACAAGTGTGAACTATAATAAATTTATAATTTCAGTTCAGGAAATGAGCAGCGACAAATATACTTTATATTTATAAAACCAAGACAGGTGTTAAAAATTTGATGAATGCATATTAATAATTTCAAAACATGACTAATTTCCTACCCGCAGCTAGAGACATCTCAATTCTGGTGCATGATTGGTGGGGGCTATGCATTCAACAACTATTGATCTAGTCCTGTTGTGAGAAGCATGGCTTTCGAACCTCGCATATCTGGGCCTCCTGTGCAGACGACCCACGCGCGTCACACACTATCAATACAGAGCAGGTCGGACAGTACAATAGGGGAAAGCTAGGGGTTTAGCATATACGGTTAACATTCGGGATCAACATTCGCCGAATGCCATCTATCAAATTTGTTATATAAATGTCATACAAATACGTAATATAATAATGTGTGGTTTGATATCACAACAAAGTCCTTATTTGTCTATCAAATTAATTCAAATTACGAACATTTTAAGGAGCTTATTACTTGTTCACCCGATTATTGTATCATTCTTTACGATATTTGGTCACATCGGACTTTTAATAAAACCAAATCAGTATGGTGATATTTCTCTGTCGAAGTTTAATATTATATAGTTCATCTCGTTTTCTTCCAAAAAAATAATACACGCGCGTTAGTTCCTATATGTCGCTCGTTCTATAATTCCCGGTAAATAATTCTCCAGAATATGCACGAAAGACCCACTTTTATTATATTAAATACATTTATTGAATTTGCTGTAGATAAACGTCAAATCTTTGCCATAGTTGCTTTGAAAGAACGAAAGTACTTCTTCAGAGGAAGTGGGTTATATACCTACGAAAGCTAGTGCAAAATAAATACAGTTAAGTCTCAAAGGTGCTGCCTTTTCGAGTGTTCTGTTTTTGTTTGTTTTTTTTCGTTCTAATAAGAGTCGACACGATAGCCGTAATGTGAGCCCTTCAGCGAATTCTGACCGCTATCATACATACTAATTTGAACGTTCAAAAAACAACGTTCTTTTTCTGACGTTCATTTTTTCTGACGGGGTAGTGTTCATTTTCTGACTGTCGAACGTTCGTTTGCTGGAAGAAAAAGAACGAGTACCTGTTCATTTTCTGACGCATTCTTTTAGTTTGAACGTCAACACTTTTGACACGCTCCCTTATAACAGACAACATTCACCAGGAGAATGGCCATATGTGCCTGTTTTATTCTGTTCGATCAGTTATAGCAGACAACATCCATCATGAGAACGGTCAAATATCCCTGTCTTATTCTGTTCGATGAGTTATAACAGACAATATTCACCAGGAGAATGGCCATATGTGCCTGTTTTATTCTGTTCGATCAGTTATAGCAGACAACATCCATCATGAGAACGGTCAAATATCCCTGTCTTATTCTGTTCGATGAGTTATAACAGACAACATTCACCAGGAGAATGGCCATATGTGCCTGTTTTATTCTGTTCGATCAGTTATAGCAGACAACATCCATCATGAGAACGGTCAAATATCCCTGTCTTATTCTGTTCGATGAGTTATAACAGACAACATTCACCAGGAGAACGGCCATATGTGCCTGTTTTATTCTGTTCGATCAGTTATAGCAGACAACATCCATCATGAGAACGGTCAAATATCCCTGTCTTATTCTGTTCGATGGGTTATAACAGACAACATTCACCAGGAGAATGGCCATATGTGCCTGTTTTATTCTGTTCGATCAGTTATAGCAGACAACATCCATCATGAGAACGGTCAAATATCCCTGTCTTATTCTGTTCGATGAGTTATAACAGACAACATTCACCAGGAGAATGGCCATATGTGCCTGTTTTATTCTGTTCGATCAGTTATAGCAGACAACATCCATCATGAGAACGGTCAAATATTCCTGTCTTATTCTGTTCGATGAGTTATAACAGACAACATTCACCAGGAGAATGGCCATATGTGCCTGTTTTATTCTGTTCGATCAGTTATAGCAGAC
>JAVTVY010014074.1:0-53489 GCA_036873755.1 Hanleya hanleyi
ATGTATTTTGATTATTGTCCCACCGCACCCCAGTGGGTGTCCCAGTGCACCCACATCCGGGGCACACTGGGACATTTTTTTTTACTTTTTAAAAACGAATTCTCAAGAAAAGTATAACAGATATTTCACAATTATTTGTATGATTATGTCATACTAATTGGTAGATATAACTAGAGCATAGAAAACTGCTCTAAGGACAATAAAAACATAGATTTTTTTGGCAAAATGGTGTAAAATGTCCCAGTGTACCTCAATCTCCCCTACCCGCCGAAAGCAGATCCAAATGTACAAGTTTGCTTCCGCAATTCAATATCACGCGGGTAGATTATATCACGGGTTAAAAATGCCATTCAATATCAATTTTGTTAAGATATTAATGCGCTTCTGTATTTTCTATATTAATGATGGATCCCGTGGTGGTAGTTATATTATAGACGATGTACAACGATCAAGTATCATGGGCAATGAAACAGCAGCTTTAGTATGGAGAGCCTGTTCGTGAAAATGTGATTAATTTTATAGAGAGCTACATATTTTTAACATCAGTATACAATGTCGCCAGTTCATCATTATAAGACGTGTACATTAATGAAAAGGCAAATATGATTACATATGCCTCCTTATTGAAGAAGGTAGCCGACAAATAACCAGATCTGCCCTGATTTATACATGTATGTACTCGGTGTCTTAGAATTATTAGTTGTTCCTCAAGTTATTTCGCCAAACTTGATATATTGTCTAATTTGGAAATGCACATGGAAAATAAAGCAAACAAGCAGTGTGACGTAATATGGAGATCTATATTTATTTCAGGGGAAATTGTTAAGGTCGTCGAACAAGTTTGTTCAATAATCTTAGTATACAGATATTCCTGCAAGATACCTCATTGATGTATTATTATGTTTCAATCATTACAATAATCTGCGGAAAAGTTAATGAACCGATGGGTTATATCTGTTCCTTGAGGATATGTTCGGCAAGTATAGCTTCAGTTATTCCCAACGATTTAAAGACATCCATTCACGTTATTTAGTAGTGGAAACCGGCGTTTCTGTACGAAATGATGTTTTGTCATTCTGCCAATACCAGTGCCATATCTGCTGATTGAATGATACGTTAGATTTAATGCGACTAAAGTGTTGATGCGCCGCATAGAAGGAAACGGTCCCGACAAGCCGTTCGAGAGTCAATTGCGACCAGCGAAGTTAGCCATCATTACAAATTTAGCTATGAATCTGGCGTCACTGATCATAGATATCTGTTGGCCTCTGTAAGGAACAATTAAGTTGATGATTTTGTGGATGTTCAGCTCGTAATATAAGTGGGTGGCATCATTGAAGTGGTGAACAAAAAATACTGGGACGATAAATGAAAATGTACTCGGATCACAAGAAACCAGTAAATGTGGTTCACTATTCTCGACCTACATGTAGGTCGCAGATGTCCTCACACTTTTCATAACGAGGAACCACTATCGCAAAAGCACAAAAGCTTCTCAGAAGACAAATAATCACCCAACGACTGAGTTCTGCATCATACAATATTCTAAGGAAAATGCTGAGTGCGTTATCTATCAGCGGCCGTTGAACAGAGCAAAAGCGTATCTCTATAAATTCATTCATTTTCATTTGTCAGCATAATAAATATTGTTGCTCTCCCAAGATAAATCCTCGTCCCGTTCAACAGGTTCAAATACTCTGAAAACTATCTTATCCTTCATCGAAAACTAGCATAAAATAGTTAATATAAGTATCACCAATTAATTGGATATACGTAAATTATTCGCAGGATACTAGCGTATCTTATAATGCATCTACAACATTATCAAATCGCCGAAATTTGTTTTGATGAAATATTACCATGAAGAAACAGCGGTGCTGTCCATCACAACACGAAATCACTTACCTGTGTAAAATTGACTTCTGTGTTGTTTCAGCGGCTGATCCTCTTCGTTTGTTTGCTTATATACTCGGTCTCTGGCAGTTTGATTACCTGGCCCCGGGCACACTGTGCTGTTGGCAAATTTCACTAGCTATTAACTAGACCTGTTGAAATGTGGAGAGAGAATGTGCCAACGGGTTTTATACCTATCGATCCTCGGCAGTTCTCTATGACATTCTATACGACATCATTTGGTGGACTCCACCTCATATGCCAAATGCAGTGTATTAGTCCGACAGCGAAGGGGAAGCGTCTATATGACCAACTGTTGTTTTGTTATTCGAAGATGTAGCATACTCGAGCGCTCTAGTAATCTGAATATGATAACAGAAACCATGGCTTTCACCGACATCACATACTATGATATGTTCGTTTGAATATGATAGGCGCAAGGCTGAAAGCCGACTGACTGAAACTAAACCTGCCTTAATATCTATCTCGTGTAGTGTTATTTTTAATCAATATGACAATCTGAACGTATTTTGATTATTTCCAATATCCATGTAACAAAGGTTGCAGCTTACTTGTAGTAATACTGGCACATAAAAATAACATCTCGCTTTTAGAAAAACTGGTACAAAAAATATCATTTGAGGAACGTACTGACATTCGAATGATACTTCCAACGCGAATCGGGATTTCTAAAATTCTTTTTGTTGGCATAGTTATCAATATAGCATAATATAGATTCCTAATTTGGTGGCAACCTTTATTCTCTATGCAAATTCGCATGCAAATACGAAGCACTAGGTTATATCATGCAGTGAGTGACCTGGCTGCCAAACATACTCTAACGGAGACGCACGCGTCTGCGGGATAAATTAAGCATTTAACAAGATCCCTTTAATTTCGGAAAGTAACGACATCTATATTGGAACATCTACTATTGTGCTGGTCGCCAGTTTTCAATATTCTTACTCCGAACTGACGGATTTTGAGAATGAGTATAGTACAGTTTGCAATTCTTTCAGGCCCATATAGTAACAAATCAAATTTCCGGTGCTCAAGAATAGGAATAATATGATATACCGGCTGGATAATGAAAACAGTATTATGTGTAGACACCATGAGCGCCTTAATGAACGTTTTCTCAGTCAGCGTTTGTTTTCTTATTACATTCCTTTAATATGAGATTGCATACAAAAAGTGTTTAGCTTTCACAGTGCTGTGGCAATTTTGAGTACTTCGGCTGATTGGTTGGATAACTCAAGCATTCTAACTTTGTCGCCTTATACTCTCACAGTGCCATATGTAGAATATTTACCTAATTATACAATGCTGCCACATGTCTCAGCCAAACCAATATTTTAAATTTGGAGAAATATCCATAGAAAAAACACGTTAGCAATGTTACGGGGAAAGGTTATTTGGCGTTCAAAGCTTTTTGACGGCGACCGTATTAGTAGGGAAGACGGACGTCATCCGTCAGATGAAAGTTAAATGTTCTCTCAACGCATAAGTTCCTTTTAAATTCATATGGAGTTTCCGGATTTGTCCGCGGAGAGAAGTCTTTTTGATCTTGGCTTGATTAAATCGCTCTACAATCGCTCTTATTGAAGGTTGAAATATGAGCGCGTTGATACTCTCGGATTTGTGATGTGTGTGACATAAACTGTTCTTGTCTAGCGCAACTGCTATGGATTGTTGGAATAGAAGCGTTAAATCTGACACACAGTATAGCCTCACCTCGTTCATAAAAAAGATCAAGCATTAAGAAAGGCCTTCCTACGAAAATATTATAATTGGCACCCAAACTCCGAACCGACATCAAATACAAGCATATTACAGTTCACCCCCAAACGAGTACAACTGCTCGTTGTCAATTCCATCTACCAGCTCCGTAGCCCAACGTACACACACAACGACGGATCTGTCAGAGGCATCCGCCAACACTTATCGAATTATTGTATCATTCTAATGTCGCTTTCATTTCGGTCTCGTATCTTGTTTTAATTACTTCGCATGTGCATCTCCTTTGTCGAATTTTAAATATGTTGTTATATGGTATAATATCAGGTGCTAAGCACCATTGCAGTTGATCAAAAGATTTCATCGTATAAACTGCTTTGAAGTTGGGTGAATATCTTCTTGGTCCCAATCAAACCCGGTTGCATGGACAAACATACGATTCAAGAAGACGGCCGCAAACCTAATCCGAAGATCGTAACATACTGTGACTGACGATCAACTCGTACATGCACGTTCGGCCCATTATTGCACAGCAAACTGTGCCGTTACATCCGTCAACAATAACGCCCAGTTACTATGATCATTACGTCACAATGATATTCCCATTGCTGAAAGTTATTTTTTCATTGCCAAAAATTCATATCGATGTTGGATTTAACCGTCATATTACCCACTCAAGATTATTTATTAATAGAGAGCGATATCCGACACCTTACCCTATACTAGGATTTTGTCTTGATCCGGGAATTACAGATCCGATTAAAACGATTTATTGTTTTAGAAAATCTACTTGCTTGCCTCGAAAACAATACTGATAAGACTAACATCCATCCCATTTGAGAAGAGCTGTTAGATAATAATAATACTACTACGAATACCTTCCATAGCATTGGAGAATGGCAGCAATTTAATCGACGAGAGATTAGCTGACGCAAGCAATATACAGGTTTAGTCCGGGTTTTCCAAAGTACCCGCCGAAATCAGATTCAAATGAACAAGTCTGCTTCCGCAATTCAGTCTCACGTGGGCAGATTATAACACAGGTTAAAAAATGTCATTCACCATCAATTTTGTTAAGATATTAGTGCCCTTCTGTATTTTCTATATTAGTGTTGGATCCCGTGGTCGTAGTGATATTCTAGACGATATGGAACGATGACGTATCATGTGCAATGAAATAACAGCTTTTGTATTGACAGCCTGTTCGTGAAAATGTGATTAATTGTACATATTTTTAACATCAGTATACAATGTCGCCAGTTCACATTATAAGACGTGTACATTTAATTTAATGAAAAGTCAAATGTGATTAAATACGGCTCCTTATTAAAGGAGGCAGCCGACAAAGAACCAGTTCTGCCCTAATTCATATGTACCCTGTGTCTTCGAATTATTACTTGTTCTTCAAGTTATTTCGCCAAACTTAGTGTATTTTCTGATTGGGAAATGCACATGGAATATAAAGCAAGCAAGCAGCGTGACGTTATATGGTGATCTATATTTATTTCAAGGGAAATGCTTGAGTTCGACGAACAAGTTTGTTCAATAAACCTAGCGTACAGATATTCCTGCAAGATACCTCATTAATGTATTATTATGTTTTAATCATCACAATAGCCGGCGGAAAAGTTAATGAACCGTTGAGTTATATCTGTTCTTTGAGGATATGTTTAGCAAATATAGCATCAATTATTCCCAACGATTTATATACATGCACTCGCGTTATTTATTAGTGAAAACCGGCGTTTCTGTACCAAATGTTCTGTCATTCTGCCAATACCAGTGTTATATCTGATGATTAAATATTATATTAGATTTAATGCGACTGTGGTGTTGATGCGCACTATAGGAGAAAACGTTCCCGATGGGTCGTTCGAGAGTCAATTACGGCGAGTGAACTTAACCATCATTACAAATTTAGCTTTGATTCTGGCGCCACTGTTCACAGACATGACAGAATACTGAAACTGCGCCGACCCGGCTGACCTACATAGCAAATGAATTGAGATAATAAACTAAATTTTCACTTCAATGATTTTTACTGCTGTAAATACAATACGGACATTGAAATAGGATTTAATGTGTACTCTAAGAAACCATTAAATATCTGTTTGCCTCTATAAGGAACAATTAAGTTGATGATTTTGTGTATGTTCAGCACATAATATAAGTGGGTGGCATCATTGAAGTGGTGAAAAAAAATTACCGGGACGATAAATGAAAATGTACTCAGATCACCAGAAAAGAGTAAATGTTATTCACTATTCTCGACCTACATGTCGGTCGGAGATGTCTTCACACTTTTCATAACGAAGAACCACTATCGCAAAAGCACAAAAGCTTCTCAGAAGACATATAACTGCCCATCGACTGAGTTCTGTATCATAAATTATGCTGAGTGCGTTATATATCAGCGGACGTTGAAGAGAGAAAGGTGTACCTCGATAAATTCATGCATTTTCATTTGTCAGCATAATAAACATTGCTGCTCTCTCAAAAATAAATCTTCGTCCCGTTCAAGAACTTTGAAAACTACCTTATCCTTCATCGAAATTTAGCATAAAATAGTTAATATATGTCTCACCAATTAATTGTATATACGTAAACTATTCGCAGGATATTAACATATCTTATAATGTATCCACAACATTATCAAATCGACGAAATTTGTTTCTGATGAAATACTACCAGGAAAAAACGGCGGTGGTGTCCATCACAACAAGAAATCACTTACCTGTTGCAAATTGACGTCTGTATTGCTCCAGCAGGTGATCCTCTTCCTTTGTTGGCTTATATACTCGATCTCTGACAGTTTGATTACCTGGCTCCGGCACACGCTGTTGGCAATTTCACTAGCTATTAACTAGACCTGTTGAAATGTGGAGAGAGAATGTGCCAACTGGTTTTATACCTATCGACATTCTATACGACATCATTTGGTGGACTCCACTTCATATGCCAAATGCAGTGTATTAATCCGACAGCGATGGGGAAGCGTCTATATGATCACACTGTTGTTTTGTTATTCGAAGATGTAGCATACCCGAGCGCTCTAGTAATCTGAATATGATGAGAGAAACCATGGTTTACACTGGCATCACATGCTATGATATGTTCGATTGATATGATAGGCGCAAGGCTAATAGCTGACTGACTGAAGCTTAACCTGCCTCAATATCTATCTTGTAACTTGTTATCTTGCAATCAATATGACAATCTGAACGTATTTTGATTATTTCCAATATCCATGTAACAAAGGTTGCAGCTCACTTGTAGTAACAGTGGGACATACAAATATCATCTCGCTTTTAGACAAACTGGCACAAAAAAAATATTATTTGAGGAACGTACTGACATTCGAATGATACTTCCAACGCGAATCGAGATTTCTAAACTACTTTTTGATGGCATAATTATCAATATAGCAGACGTAGTATAATTAAGACCACCTTCAGAAGGTGAGGGGGAATGAGTTTAGTCTATGGGCCAGTTGTGCTTGGTTTCCAAGAATTTCCGAGAGAATAAAGCAGAATTCAGAGTTCAAACCCTTGCATAAAATGTAGAGGAGGTTTAGCTCTAGCTTGGGATCGAATTTGAGCTGTCTCAAATGAACGGAAGTGTGTTCATCAAAACTTCTGAACCGAAATTGAAAAAAAACCAACTGCGCGGAAACGTCTTTGTGCATACTGTAAAATGGGCTAGTCTCGCGATACTTTTACGACAAAAATTTATAAAGCCTTGGTAGCCTGGCAATCGAAAGCCCTCAAAATGTTTAACATAGCAAAGTCACTCGAGGGTTTCCGACATCAGACCACTTGTTGAAAATGGCGGCGTAAATTGGCCAGGTACATGTATACTATCATACCTCAATTGGCACAGTACTGTGCCGAATAAACGAGAAAGAAATAATATTCAATAAAGGTTGCCAGTGGTGTGAACTCTTTTTGCAGTAAGGTATAGTTCTTGAGGATAAATATTGGTGTCTTTGCTGATGCACGACCATCGCGGCAGCGAGAAGTAAAAATTTCGAGACGACAGGTTGAAGTGATAACAGCCAGCAGGTGATATTTGATCAAGTATTTTTGCGTGAATTCGTTCGTTGTCGATCTGATACCAAGTTACCAATGAGAGAAGTCTGAATTGGTTTTAATCTCCAGAAGGGAAGTGAGGTGGCTGTCTTCGCTAAGATGGCAGCTTGAAGCCGACGGCATGTCAATCTGACGGGAGTTACACAACAACAACATCCAAATCACAATATCAACGACAAGTTACGCTTCTCATTTGTTCTTCCGCATTCTTGCCTTGATAAGTGGGGATGAATTTCTGCCAAGTAGTAAGTATATATTATAGGGCAAATTTATCTAGCAGTCATACCAAAAAGCAGTAAGCTTACCCTTTTTCATTAACTATGTTTACTAGTTGGAACAAAACTGTCTGACCGCTCAGCAATAAAAAATAAAAACTTTTTTCGACCAACCGACTCAAACTCACTGACCAGGGTCTGTTACCCAGGCAAACAACTTTTTTTTTAATTTAGGCCCATCCAGCACAACTGGAGTATGGATTCCCGTGCTATAACATTGTCTGGCACCCGGTTTTCTTCATAAATTGATCCTGTATGTCATTTTTCTTCATTTATTTAAGTTTAGTGGAGTTGAAGTGGAGTCATACAGGTAGTTTACTTGATGACATTTTTACTAGAAAAAATGAGGATGTATTTTCATGCGAAATAAGAAGCCAACAGGACACAACGATCAGGTGAACAGAATTATTTATTCCTATGAATCTAGGTACCTATCTTAGTTCTTGTTAGTGAGTTTTGTCTGAAAGACGTTCCCGGGGCGACGATGCTTGTCCTATTCATTCCCAATAGCAAGTAATAAATACATTTGGCAAGGGTATCTATTTTCCAGAATATACTGAACCAAATTGTGTGTCTTTCTCAGCATATAGAGACCAAATTATTTATTTAAAAAAAAAAAACGAAACAAGCATCTGTCCGTCTTTAACATGCAAATCTTTCAGCACATCTGTGTATCACTAGCAATTGATAACTGTTCTATTGTTCTTAGTTTTCATTGGCGACTGTTAAATGTATCTGCCAGGGAGGCATTACCTGTGACAACGAGTCTAGGGAGTAAAGATGCGAATCTTCTGCTCATGTGTGTATTAAATAAATAATGCAATCCTACATGTACTATAATATCTGTACCAATCTAAAAACAAATGGTGGCCTTTCGAAGTCCATGAGTTCTAGCGTGATCTGATACGGTATTTTTGCAGGGGAGGATGGGGAAAATTGGTGTTCATCCGGATGTTCGGAAACATACATACCAACTTTCAATGATTATCGCTCAATTAGATGACGAAAATGAGACGCACATATCTTCATATCATATTGACATCAAACAATGGCATTCATCATCGGCAACAAACTGGGGTAGTATCATCTGAGTCACTCGATAGTACGGTACATCTGCAATTCTAAACGCATCACGATATAACATAGGTCTTCGTATTTGCATGCGAATTGGCATAATAAGAGAATAGCCTTGACACCACCTTGGAATCAGCAATCTGATTCCTAATTTGGTGGCAAGCTTATTCTCTATGCAAATTCGCATGCAAATACGAAGCAATAGGTTATATCATGCAGTGAGTGGCCTGGCTGGCAAACACACTCTAACGGAGACGCACGCGTCTGCGTGATAAATAAAACATTTAACACGATCTCTTTAATTTCCGAAAGTAACGACATCTATTCTGGAACATCTACTATTTTGCATCAAAATTAAGACTGCTGGTCGCCAGTTGTCAATATTCTTACTCCGAACTGACGGATTTTGAGAATGAGTATAGTTCAGCGTACAATTCCTTCGGGTTCATAGAAACAAATTAAATTTCCGGCGCTCAAGAATATGAATATGATATATCGGCTGTATAATGAACAAAATATTATGCGTAGACACCATGAGCGCCTTAATTTCAGTTTTCTCAGTCAGCGTTTGTTTTCTTATGCATTCCTTTCAGATGAGATTGCATACAAAAAGTGTTTCGCTTTCGCAGTGCTAGTGGCAATTCTGAGTACTTCGGCTGATTGGTTGGATAATTCCAGCATTCTAACTTTGTCGCCCTCTACTCTCACAGTGCCATATGTAGAATATTTATCTAATTATACAATGCCGCCACATCTCTCAGCCAAATCAATATTTGAAATTTGGGGAAATATCCATAGAAAAAAACACGTTAGCAATGTTATGGGGAAAGGTTATTTGGCGTCCAAAGCTTTTTGACAGCGACCGTATTAGTAGGGAAGACGGACGTCATCCGTCAGATGAAAGTTAAATGCTCTTTCTACGCACAAGTTCCTTTTAAATTCATATGGAGTTTCCGGATTTGTCCGCGGGGAGATGTCTTTTGATCTTGGCTTGATTAAATCGCTCTACAATCGCTCTTATTGAAGGTTGGAATATGAGCGCGTTGGTCCTCTCAGATGCGTGTACTATAAACTGCTCTTGTCTAGCGCAACTGCTATGAATTGTTAGAATAGAAGCGTCAAGTCTGACACACAGAATAGCTTCACCTCATTCATAAAAAATCAAGCATTAAGAATGGCTTTCCTACGAAAATATTATAATTAGCACCAAACTGCGCGGTGAGTAGTTTGCAATAATATCAGCCAGACATAATGCTGTTAGTGTCGTCCATCACCTATCACCGACCAGTATTCCTTTCATCCAAACATCGTTTCAATTCGTTTTCTATATTATATTATATTCCAGCAAAACTAAGCGTCGTTTCATACAAAAATCATAAAAATCTTGTTCGCGAAGTTCACATTCCGGATTCAACAGAACTCGACACAAGTTACAAAACAAATCCACAGATCTTGGACATACGATCGTTCTTTGCTATTATTTCATGACATTTATGACCAAATTTGACAGAAAGCGTTTGTGGTGTCGCCTTGTCAAACCAGTTGCTGCAAAAACATGTTGGGACGTTGATTCGTCAGATTGATTCGTCAGATTATTTTACTGGATCTAAAGAAATGTTATTAGGAAAAGGTACTGTCGAAGAAGACAATTGCAATCATCTCTCTTTTCGAGGATTCGACGATTGGCATGTCGGTCGTTTCTTTCAAATCCAGTGGACGTGCACAAGGAACCAGATGTCTCCGGGAATGGCATAACCTGTGTGACATGTCGGATGTGTCATGTATTTCTCTCTGCAAACTTTCGATCCGATGGTCCCGTCAATTTTAAATGGGTATGAGATTAGTCGCTAAGAACGAAATGTCCTGTTTTCTATAACTTTCTATACGGGTGGGTATTAAGAATATCGTGATTTTGACTGTTTCTAAAGCCCTGAGGCGGTCACATACACGCGTTGATGCCGTGTTGGTAGCATATTTTGAACCGCTGGCCATGCACGCATATCGCTGCCGAGCACAGAATCCGAGCAAAGGTGAAAACCGGAAAATAATTAGAAATGGTGTATTTTTCGTCTTATTCAACCTAAAGTCATGTTTTGATCAATCCAGTTGAACAGGAGAGTGTGATTTATCATTTGTGAATATATATAATTGATGATCGGGTTGTACCCATTGATATGCGTCTTGAATTGATAAGTAAAATCAACTGGATACACCTTGAATAATAAAAACATGGCATTCATAAGAGAACAGTTACATATATACCAGTGTGGAGCGGTTTCACCCTACCTGACCTGCGGCACTCCCCCCCCCCCCCATCGGTTTGGTTTTTTGTTCCTATTTCCGGAACGACAAAAAATGAGAGCTGAAACTTCGTGACTTTTTAGATTATCATATTGGGGTCATTTTGAGTCTATTTGCATGACCCCCCGAGCAAAGGATCATGGGTGAATTCAAAATGGCGGCCATGTGGGGTATCAGAAAGCGATGTTTTCGTCATATTTCTGCATGGAAAAGTGGGTAAAATCTATTTTATTTCATAACAGATTATTATTTACGAATTTAGCATCCAGTTTTTTGCGAATAAAAACAAAAATACAAATCGAAAATTCTGACCAAAGAATTGTCAAAAATGGTCCAAAAAATGCTCTTTGATATAGTGTGGTATGTATGAGCCCTCTAGCCTTAGCGATAGCGAAAATATATACGGGGCACTCCCCGGCTGTGGTACACCCCAAATCGCCCAGGCCAGATAGGGTTAATTAAACTCAAAATAAATAAAGCGACTACTGCAATGTGATACATAGTGTATTCTCTTAGCGTTCAAAGACAGCTATCTTCATCCTAATCCTTATGGACATGTACATGAAAGGATGTTAGAACATAATTCAACTTCCATTCAGTATCAGAAGTCTGCATTTGGTGATCACTGTTTGTACAAAGGACATAATCCTAACCATGCCAGATATGCTATGTTAGACAATGCTGAATTCGACTCACAACTAAAGATAAAGGAATCTCTGCACATCAGCAAATCTTGCCCTGATCTGAACAATAGTATGTCTTCTACACCTCTGTAACTTTTCAGTTTACATGTATGATATGACCTGTTTCGCACATTCAATTGTTGATATGACCTGTTTCGCACATTCAATTGTTGTCTTGTAGTAATTGTGTATATAACATAGGTTGTTGTTTCCTTTCTCACTGTATTGTACTTTCAACCATTTAAGTGAGTTGATTTCACCTACATGTATGCATATAAACGTACATGTACTCTCACTCAGTGCATTACACTACAATTTCAATCAATCACTCAGTGCATTAGCCACTCTCTGAGGATGAAGATATTCTTTGAAAGCTAAGAGAATACACTATGTATCGCATTGCAGTAGTCGCTTTATTTATTTTGAGAACGGTTATAGTTCTGTAAAAAGTGATGCGCTGTTATTTATCAGAATGATGTTGTCGGAATATAGTGTTGCCATATTTCACACAGATGATATACTAACGGGAACTTCGAGAATATCACCAATATGAACTAAACACGTTTGACAGCGGCTGCCATTAATAAATCTGCGGTCAATTTTCTTGAACACCGAGATTATCATGATAAATAACAACGATATAATTTAGGGAGAATAGAAATCGCTGGGACAAACGTGTCTCAATATTTCGCTATTTCGCCATTTCGCTTCTATGCTCTCTCCTTCCATGTTTTATATTACATATATTGTGTCCTTGTTTAAACATTTAACGACAGTCTGCTTCCACGCTTATTCGTGTGTTATCAGCCCCCATCCGATCGGTCTCTTGTGAGTTAGCCGGTTCCTCAAATAATGGCATAATTGGGCAGATACTTTGCGTTAATGACGCGCACTTTTTCTGTCAATAAGATCTGGTGTACGTATGTGTTTTTTTATGTTGTTGGTATTGTTTAAACCCTACCAGGCCTTGATGCAGACATTATGACCTTCTGACCAAACTTTCTATCCTATCTCCGCAACGACAAGCAAATGAGAGCTGACACACTTTGACTTTGTAGTTTATCATATTGGGATTATTCTGAACGTAATTGTATAACCCCCAAGCAGAGGATCATGAGTAAATTCAAAATTGCAGCAATGTGGAATATCCGAAAAGTAATGTTTTCGTCATTTTTCTTCAAATTTCCTTTTTTTCTGCGAAGAAAAGTTTGCAAAAAGTATTTTGTTTCCCATCCGACTATTATTTACTAAGTTTGCATGCTATTTTTGCGAAGAAATTACACAATTAAAACTAATACAAAAATCGACAAATAAGATGTGCTGATTTATAAAATGGCGTATACCAAAATCTACTTCTTTTTGATTTTGGTGTTGAAATGTCAAAAAATGTCAAAATGCTTTAACTCGTTTTAATTTCTGATTTAACTGGATTGGAATGATGATCTAAGACATTATTCTAACATGATAAGCATACGGAAATCTAAGGTGTACGACTTTAAAGATATGCAACCAATTGGAGCGATATGCAAGCCTCATGTCATATAGGCACGTAAACAATCATGGTGATAGCAAGCTCATTTTCGAGGATGGCGGACAGATACATGCGGAATCAAAACATCCCTGTTCTGGTACACCCGGACCGGCCAGGTCGGATATTGTTAAAGCCGAGGCCAGTGTGTTGATTCCGCCTTTCATGCGGATTTTAACACATCTTCAATACAGGCGCCAAGTTCAAGATCGGAAGCAACATGGATGTTGATTCATATTCACTTGTTTGGAAAGAATGGGTTAACCAACTTTATACGTAACAGCTGAAAGCATGAACACCGAAAGCCATTCCGCTTGTACGGAAAGGATACTGGCCTGAAAACAGTCAACAAACATCTCTCGATGAGATTTATGGTACCATCACGTGCTTGACGGCTTATTAGACCAGTATTTACAAGCATCTAGTCTATCATTCAATACTCAGTCGTCGTCCAATAAATAATTCCCGCGTCCATATTCCGAAGACTTAACCCATATAAAAAAAAATAGCACCAAATTCAAAATGTAATCATAGTATACATAAACATTGACTAGTTTCCTACAAGAGACAAACGGTCAAAAATAATTTGCGATGTCGCCGCGATATAATGATGTTCCAAAAATATCAAATCCGTACAGCTGATCATACTATTAATATGATTTTCGTTGTAAAGTCGATATCTAGAAAATGGCGTACTTCAGTCGCGCTTCGATTGCGCCTGTTCATATGAACACAAAGGGTTCATACGGCCCATAGCACAGGGTCAAGTAGAATTACACTCAAGTTATGAATCGTAACGCCGCAGATCTTCCACGCTACGCTCGCATTTTTCTATCACCATGTGATTTGTATCGCGAAATTTAAGAACTTTGAGTGGGGATGCTTAGTTTGTGGTATAGCCCTGTTTTACAACTTTCGGCAATAATGCTTGGTGACGTTGATTAAAATCGTCACATTTCAGTCAGGAACTAGCAAATGTTACTATTGAAGCGAGATATATATAGCCATGTGGGGGTACCACCGGAATATTACTGTCCGGAAAGGGAGGATATTGGATGCCGAAATTGTAATCATCTGTCTTGCCGTAAAGTCGACGAGAGAGAAAACCCGCTTCATTTATATAGAGATATGGTCTAAACACGATACGTCATTAGGGTTACATGTAATTTCCTTCAAATCCAGTGAATGTCTATATATATTTTTGTTTTTTTCAATGCGTCATCTATATAGCGATTATCCACAGCGAGAAGATCGCCTATACTGCGTTTGGAGAATGAGAAGGTCACGAGATTTGGAATGGTCGTCTTTTTTAAAGCGCCTGCGTATACACATGGTATAGTCGTATGCATCGGAGAACCGACATAATTTACATTTCGTGCAAGTTTTACTATTCATGATGTAGTTTCAATAGTAAAACTAGCATTCAAATTTCGAATTGTCCGGAGGCTGTGATAATGATTCAGGGCGCTTGATTCAATTAGCGATAATATTGAGAGATATAGAACGGCGTAGTCTGGCAAAATACGATATGAGGCCATAGCTTGATACTCTGACAGAATTGTTCTACGAGGAAATCCAAGATGCTATACTGTCTTTGAATCCGAGTCATGCTTCGATTTTCGATGATCCTGTGATCAACTAGAAAGATTCGATCGCATGGCTCCTAGTACTAGTCTGGCAGTACATCAGATGACCTGGTATTAATGTCCAACCAAAATTGTGATAGAGTTTTCAAATATTCAGGATGTTGTGGTTGCGAATTAGGACGATGCCACCCGGTCATCATTGGGGAATTCGAAATATCCAAAACAGTCCCGAAGATGATTGTCGTGATCCATCTTCGACCATAATTGAACATTCACCTGAACTAGAGAACTAACTTAGGTTTCTTCGACTGTATATTTTAGGTCAAATTATATGTTGCAGACGTCATCTAGCTTGAGGGATATCCTCGCATGCTCAAATCTCAAACTGACCGCCAACATGGTCACCAAAATGAAGGCCCGTTCACAAGACGCCAATAAATCTGTAGTCAAAAAGGTGACAACAGTGACAGTTAGGAGACAAGTGTCAAAATTTGGCTAAGGATCTCATTTAGACACATGACTCATATTATGTAGGTCAAGCGTGTGACTGCTGCATTCGCGCGACAAGAGTTCGAAGGCTACTTTCCACTACGAGAAGACCCCAATATCCACAACTTGGTTTACCGATAATGGCGACGTCAGGGAAACGATAATAAAATAGACATTGAAAACACACTTAACTCGAACAATCATATAAGAAGTTGAAGATAGCGCAAGCAACCATTTTCGAGAGATGTGCCATGGATTGTACAGTGGTGACAGCTTCATATAAAAACATATGCTATGTAGATTAGGCATCTCGATACAACGGTGTGATTTAAACAAAGCCAGGTGAAGGTTGACGTTATCGTAATTTAGCAGGTGGTGATCATTGCCAACAAATGGTCTTATCTGTAAAATCGCACTGAAGAGACTTGGGTCTATTATTAGGAAATAATATATATTTATATTAGCACGTACGCAGCTGCCACACCGGATACAATACTAACAATATCTAACAGCTATTAAATGATATCAGATGACATTGAATAGTTAATTCTACTCGCCCATGTCCCTAGTTATTTAGAGTGGTCATATCGTTAAAATAGTGTGAATCAGGGGCCTTTGGGACACCGGAGCAGATTCACATTCATGCTCAGGGGCAACAAGGGTTGAAGAAAAGCAAACAAGGTCAAAGTCGGACAAACAAGAGCAGCCGGGCCAAAGAGAATTAAGATCAAAACCGTGTTTACGAACAGGTACAAGACCCGGGGGGGATCAGGGTGTATGAGAACTTGTGAAGCCTGTTTAGGTTCAAAGATTCGGTCAAACAGAATCAAGTACGCGACCACCATGTTTTGACACGTGATTATTTGGAAATAACTGTCGGCAATGTGTTATCAAGTGACTCTTCTATTAACAAAATGATTTAACATAATGATTTCATGCCAAGCACCATACTAGTACAGATTTATATTATATAGCCATGCATTTACATGAATACTACTGCGATGATTACCATATGGGGCACTAACACTATTTTCACGCTCGTGCCTAAATTAGATATATCGTTCTGAGTCTACCTTTTCGAATATCTTAAAACAAAAGATAATTATTTCAGTATTTCATGATGGACGCCATGATGACGTTATCGAACCGAAATGCATATATGTTTATTTTTTCAGTATCGAAATATACATGTATGTAAGAGTCGAACCGTATGGTCTGCGAAGAGGACAAAGAAAGCAGCTTTATTGATAGCACTAAGGATTATACTAGAAAACTTAAAGCAAAATGAACACAACGTATAGTGTAATGCATGCTTTATTGATCAGTTGGTTATTTAACAGCTCGAAATAATATATACTATCACAAACTTTCTCTACATAAGTCATTCAGATTAATTCTACACAATCCATAAACATGTACGAATGTTTAAATTTCTAATATAACGTTCGATGGTGCAGCGTTCATAAAGAGGGGGAAGGGATGGTTAAGCAATTGATAAGAGCGGGGGCAGATGGATTTGTAACTGTTTGTTATATGAACTTTTAAAGTAAAGTTATTTGCCATGTCGATTTGATGAATACCTGTCTTTATATATACATCCGAGTGAATTTTCTTGTAAATTCCCAACCTCCAAACAGGGTCATCTCCCATTATGCCATGTCGATCGACCCTGCCTTCATTCACTTTACATATAGCCCTGTACCAAAACATAATTTCACAAAACCAGAATCTTATCAGCCAGACAGTCCTTATCGACGTACTAAATACTAAGAAATTTAATTTCAGATGTGAATGTGCATGATCATTTGATTAAAAAAATCAGTGCCGTTTTTTTAAACACACGACCGTAGTAGTTGAGATGTAGTGTTGCTGTTGTTTTAAGGTGGTAAAGTTATTTAATTATTCGCCGATTCAGGGCAGTTCGGATAATCTCATACTTTTAATCTGTGGTCAGAGGCTACATGGCTTGGTGATGACCTATTGCGTGGAGAATGCCAGGGTGATTTTTCTGAGGTAACAGGGCACAGGGTCGATCGACATGGTATACTTGGAGATAATCCTTTTAGGAGGTTGGTAGATCCCAGGAATTTCAGCCATACTAGATTTATCTCCATTTAATAGGATTATCTCACCTTTAGTCGACTTGCTCCCTCTTTTCGCCCTATCATGCTAAAAATATGAGAAGAGTTAAATATTATCCAGTTCTTATTCGTTTCAAATATATATTTGCATCTTTCATTGTGGCTAAAGGGAATCAGGATGTAGGATGCACTATATTTTGCTTTTTTTCTTTTCCAGTATACGTCCCATACACATCAATAGAGCTGTTTTCATTCCCCCTAATCTAATACGGCTTATGTTGTCACTCTTGCATATCTTTTGAAAGTGAAACCAATATCGTGGCGTCGTTGGAATACCTTACTGATTGTCTGTATGTATTTTCTGATTGTCTCGAATAAGAGAGCATCAGTAGGATATAGCCAACCTCCCATAGACTTACCTCCCATTACATTTTTCTTAAACTTAGACGTATCTTTTCAACTGTAATGGTATAGTGATTGCCATGAAATGGTAAAGCTAAGTCATTATTCTGAAAATCTGTCACGTGATATAAACTTGCCGACGATTCATTACAAATAAAACTCGCGATAAAACATGGAGATGGCATTATTGATGAACACTTGCATCTAATCGTGATCTTGAACCCGTTCCCTCTCTGATCACGAATCTGACCATGATATTGATTCTGCTCCTCTTTAGCCTTGTTTGCTCCTCTTGGACTCTGTAATCCTGGACATCGTGATGTCACTGAACCTACTTCTGCTCCTGTGTGCCAAAAGTTCCACTAAATGTTGTCCGATTACCTTGGCCTGACACTCTAAATGTCACGTCATCAGTAGAGGGATTTGAACAGGGGGTATTGAATTGCATGCCGAGAAATTTGTAAGCTTACATCAAATCATTTTAGTGGGAAGGTAGTAAAACGAACGGGACAATTTTTTTTCGGGGTAAGGTGCGGTGAGGGAGAATAGAGTATGTTATACGTGGGCACTCAAGAGGAGGTCATATGAGATTTTTTTCTGCAAGGGTAGTAGTATAGTCTACCACTTTCGAGTCAACTTGACCTCAAAAAATTGCATATTGAGGGAGGTCACGGGGAGGTCACACAGCCAATCAGAAGCGAGTATTTTGACCGCTGACCTACCTCCAACACAGGAGAGTTCCAATTGTTGCAGGGAATGTATTCCTCGGCGGTGATGCGGTCCTGGCGGTGATGCGGTCGCGGGAAAAAGCTTCCGCGGAGAAAAAGTAGTCCCTAGATAAAATGGTCCGATGGGGTCGAGTGAGGTATCAAAGTGAAGCATTCGTGAAGGGGCAGCTAATGGGCTGGGTGTGGGATTGAAATATCGGCATTCTGCGCATGCGCGGTGGCCAAAGGGTATGAAAATAGACGTTTTGGAGCTAGGGGAGTCCCTAGTGGGTCGATGGAGGCGTATGAGGTATCAAAGTGAAGCATTCGTGAAGGGGCATCTGATGGGCTGGGTGTGGGGTTGAAATAGGGTCATTCTGCGCATGCGCGGTGGCCAAAGGGTATGGAAATAGACATTTTGGAGCTAGGGGAGCCCCTAATGGTCCAATGGGGTCGAGTGAGGTATCAAAGTGAAGCATTCGTGAAGGGGCATCTGATGGGCTGGTTGTGGGGTTGAAATATCGGCATTCTGCGCATGCGCGGTGGCCAAAGGGTATGAAAATAGACGTTTTGGAGCTAGGGGAGCCACTAATGGTCCAATGGGGTCATATGAGGTATCAATGTGAAGCATTCGTGAAGGGGCATCTGACTGGACTAGCGGCTCGAGCGTTGTCACCATTCTGCGCATGCGCAGACAGGGAATTGTGGGAAAAGGGTATGGAAATAGACGTTTTGGGATCTAGGGTAGCCCGTAATGGGCCGATGGAGTTGTATGAGGTATCCCTGTGAAGCCTAGGTGAAGGGGCATCCAGGCAATGGGGTGGGTGCATGTAAAATTTTTCCTGAAAAAAAAACGGAACACGGACTTTATCGAAAAATCTGGGAAAATGCCTATATGGGGTATGGGGGGGTATATAGGTCGCCGGGCTTAACGGGGCTTGCCTATCAATAGAGTTATCTCCCCCTAGTTCCAGGGTGGGTGTATGTACAATTTTTCCTGAAAAAATACGGAACACGGACTTTATCCTAAATTACGGGAAAATGCCTATATGGGATATGGGGGGTATAGGACCATCCTGGGAAACCTACTTCTCGACATTTGCGGTATAGGTTGTGGGGTCTCGTTTTCTTAGTCTCGTCAAGACAAACACGATAGGAAGTGTCGCGGAGCGAATCGGTGAAATTTTTGAAAAAAAGTCACCGAGACCCATATAGACCCATATAGTCCCATACTGGGGTATAGGACCAATGTTTGTCCTACTGGGAAACCTACTTCTATACATTTGCGGTATGGTTGTTTGGATTTGTTTTCTTAGTCTCGTCATTTAGAACACGATAGGAAGTGTCCCGGAGCGAACCGGTGAAATTTTTGAAAAAAGTCACCGAGACCCATATAGACCCATATAGTCCCATACTGGGGTATAGGACCAATGTTTGTCCCACTGGGAAACCTACTTCTATACATTTGCGGTAGGGTTGTTTGGATTTGTTTTCTTAGTCTCGTCATTTAGAACACGATAGGAAGTGTCCCGGCACGAATCGTTGAAAAAAGTCACCGAGACCCATATAGACCCATATAGACCCATATACTGGGATATAAGCCCAATGTATGTATAAATCCATACGGGGTGGACATGTTGGAGTCTAGGTGAGTCCCTGGTGGTCCAATGGTGTCGTATGAGGTCTTATTTTGAAGCTCTCATGCAGGAGCACTTGACTACACTAATGGTTCGTACGTTGTCAATACTCTGCGCATGCGCAGCCTGGCCGTAGTATAGAAAGCAGGCATTTTTGGGGGTGTGTGTGGGTGTGTTTGGGTTTAGGTAGGCCCCTATTGGGTCGATGGGACCGAGTGAGGTATCCATGTGAAGCCTATGTGAGGGAGTATCCGACGGGGTGGGTGTAATGTGGAACTGACGTCATGCTGCGCATGGGCAGTAGCCAAAGAGTATAGACATAGACGTGTTGGGGTCTAGGTGAGCCCCTCATGGGCCTATTGGGTCGAGTGCGGTATCCATGTGAAGCCTAGGTGGGGGAGCATCCACCTGGACTAACATTCACGTGGTTTGGTGGGTCTGCGCAAGTGTGTGTGTGTGACGTCACTTCCGGTTTGGGTGAATGCTCAAACACTACCTCCAACTTTCCCGGCCCGGCCCCGGCCCCGCCCCGGCCGCAGCGCGCCCCGGCCGCAGCGCGCGCGCGCGGGTTCTCCGGTCGCGCGCGTCATCACCAGGGCGTGACCTTTGGACATGTCCAGACTTGTCTTCTAGACAAAATGGCGGACTAGACCCGGAGAATACCGAAGAGGTCCGCCCGCAGTGAGTGAGTGAATGAGTGAGTGAGTGAGTGAGTGAGTGAGTGAGTGAGTGAGTGAGTGAGTGAGTGAGTGAGTGAGTGAGTGAGGCGTGCAAAACGCCTGTGAGGCGTCCCCAACGCCCGCCTTAACGCATGGACGCACTAACGACGTTGAGTGAGTGAGTGAGTGAGTGAGTGAGTGAGTGGTCATATAAGGTCGTTTGCACACCATTAGTCTCAGTCTGTATCCATCCTTTGACCGGGTACCATGTCGAGTACATGTCCGTTCTGTCAAAAGACACTCTCTCGTCGCGACAATATGCTCAGACATATGCGTCTAACGCATAGACAAGAGACACCACCAAGTCCCGCTATAGGTCCACCAAGTGGCGTAGGACATCCCTATACGATGACGGTGAGCGGCCCTACGGGGTGTGGAAAGACGTCCTGGGTGATGAAGTTTCTAGAGGAAGGTGTGGCAACCCCAGCTCCGACACGTGTTGTTTGGTGTTATAGCCAGTGGCAGCCCGCCTACGAAACTACGCGATTACAGAATGTGAGCTTTGTCCCAGGAATTCCTCACGACATAGACGAACCCTATTACTTCGATTCCGAGCAGACCAACGTGGTAGTACTCGATGATCTGATGAGTGCGGCCAAGGACAATTCGAAAATCGCCGACCTATTCACCAAAGGAGTCCCGTCATCTATTTGACTCAGAATCTCTTTCCTCAAGGGAAGGCGTCCAGAGATATTGCCTTGAACTGCCAATACTTTGTGTTGTTCTCCAATCCCATTGACAGAGCATAGATCCGTGTGTTTGGTAGTCGAATTTATCCTCAGAATATCGACCATTTCATGCAGGCGTTTCAAGGAGCGGCAAGTCGTCCGTACGGCTACCTGTTCGTAGATTTAAAAGCTCATACCCCGGAAGATCGTCGGCTGACGACCCACCTGTTACCCGGCGAGGCATCACCACAGCCCCTACACTATCCACCGAGTCCACATCTGGTAGGGCAGCAGCAGCAACCCACCCCCATACAGCGTGTCCCCTTCATACCATCAGTCCCGGAATATCACCCAACCGTGAAGGACCAACCCGAGGTTGAAGAACATAATGTGAACTCGAGGCTATGGAAGGATTTGTTCAAAGAAAGTATGGACGCCGAGCTGGGCGAGATGTTGGAGGCCACAGGAAACAAGTTTCAACGCAAAGGGTATTCGAAAGAGGAAGCCGCAATTTTAGCCCATAACAGATTGGCACCCAGACTACGACGGGCTTTACGTCAGCGGTATGTCGACCTCGTGACCCATATAAAATTGTTGGACAAGGACCCAGTCCATACGGAAATTGAAAGAACAGCGTCGATGTTGAAAACCTCGGGCATGAACTGGAAAGCGGCGTATGTCAGAGCAATAGCACTAAAGAAACATTTGTTCGAACGCATCATTAAGACCAAAAGCGTCTCACCATAAATAGACCACACGGCACCACTCCCCTCATTTCACCATGAGCACTGCAGAGTCCAACTTGTTTGAACTCGACAACGAGGATATTCTAGCCGAAGCCTTACGTCAAGCCGATGTCGATGCTATTATTGATACAGCGCAAGGTGGAGTCACCGTTCAGCACCAACGTATGCCTTCACATCTTACCACGCTCATAGATGACATCCAATGGGTGACACGCGTATGTCTTCTGCTGCATAAGAAACAGATAATATCCAACGAGGATACCAACACAACTACCCGTGCCCAGAATCTGCTGACCCTGCATGAAGCATTACAAACCTTTATGGAGACCCAGCTGGAGACGGGAAATTATCTTCTTCAACCTCCAACATCAACGTCCAGTGATGATGGACATTGCATAACGCGTTGAGACATGTATGGAGACCGGCGTTGAGACGGACGTTATGGCGTTGAGATGGGCGTTAAAGCGTAACAACGGGCGTTGATGGGCGTTACTGTCTATAAAAGCAAGCGTATTTCCAAAAGCACGCACAGTCGACGTTCAACCGTGAACATGGCATATACTTGCTCTGAGTGCGAACGCACGTTCACCAGGCATTACGATATGATGCGACACCAGAAAAATATACATGGGATTGAAGACTCCGAGGAGTCCGTTGAGGCGGATGCTGATACAGAGACTGCTGAGAGTGTATCGACTGATACCGAAACAGAGATTGCTGAGAGTCCATCTAGTGATACAGAGAGCTTGACCTCAGATAGTCAGCCTACATCCGTGGAAAGTGAGGCAGAACCTACCTTCTGGGATCGTATTGTGACAGCAGCTATCAATACTTACGCTGCAGCGGTCGAGGACGCCGGAGAGGATAATTTACAACAGGCATACACCCAAATGCGCCCTCGCATCAGGAAAACAGCCATGGCGATCTATGAACAGTATACCTTACTACCGCTTGAAATGAAAGGCGACCCCACGCACAGGTCCATCATGAAGACCAAGCGTCACTTGGAAGAGGCTATGGGGCTACCACCCACCGAGGCTCTGGAAAATGCGATCAGAATGCGCAAACAACTGTTTCAGGACATGCTGCCCGAAGAATATCCAGGCTTGCCCGACGACGCTTAGGTCACACCGAGCAAAGATGGAACATTTTGAAATAGCGACTTCTGATTGGACAGGAATACATCTAACGGACAGGAACGAATATGACAGATGCAAATGGTGGCCTCTGATTGGGCAAGAGTCTTTTTGAGTTGTAAACATACCCAACGCGGCTCCCCCAGCGTTGGTATGATGTAACATTGGGGAAAATAAACTATATGAAAATAACTTCTTGTTGTTGTTCTCTCAAGTGTCATCCTTGTTGTTGTTTGTACAAGCCCCCTGTTCTGGGCTTCAGTTTTCACGTGGTTGTTCTCACGTTGTTGTTGTTACTGAATAAAAAACAAAATGAGATCTCACCAAAAAAAAACCTGTCTTATTCATAATGCATAAATGCCCATTAGTGCGTCCATGCGTTAAGACGGGCGTTGGGGACGCCTCACAGGCGTTTTGCACGCCTCACTCACTCACTCACTCACTCACTCACTCACTCACTCAATGCGGGCGGACCTCTTCGGTATTCTCCGGGTCTAGTCCGCCATTTTGTCTAGAAGACAAGTCTGGACATGTCCAAAGGTCACGCCCTGGTGATGACGCGCGCGTCCGGAGAACCCGCGCGCGCGCTGCGGCCGGGGCGCGCTGCGGCCGGGGCGGGGCCGGGGCCGGTCCGGGAAAGTTGGAGGCAATGTTTGAGCATTCACCCAAACCGCAAGTGACGTCACACACACACACTTGCGCAGACCCACCAAACCACGTGAATGTTAGTCCAGGTGGATGCTCCCCCACCTAGGCTTCACATGGATACCGCACTCGACCCAATAGGCCCATGAGGGGCCCACCTAGACCCCAACACGTCTATGTCCATACTCTTTGGCTACTGCGCATGCGCAGCATGACGTCAGTTCCACATTACACCCACCCCGTCGGATACTCCCTCACATAGGCTTCACATGGATACCTCACTCGATCCCATCGACCCAATAGGGGCCTACCTAAACCCAAACACACCCACACACACCCCCAAAAATGCCTGCTTTCTATACTACGGCCAGGCTGCGCATGCGCAGAGTATTGACAACGTACGAACCATTAGTGTAGTCAAGTGCTCCTGCATGAGAGCTTCAAAATAAGACCTCATACGACACCATTGGACCACCAGGGACTCACCTAGACTCCAACATGTCCACCCCGTATGGATTTATACATACATTGGGCTTATATCCCAGTATATGGGTCTATATGGGTCTATATGGGTCTATAGACAGACCTCGAACTTTTTTCAAAAATTTCAACGATTCGTGCCGGGACACTTCCTATCATGTTTGTCTTGACGAGACTAAGAAAACAAATCCAAACAACCATACCGCAAATGTATAGAAGTAGGTTTCCCAGTGGGACAAACATTGGTCCTATACCCCAGTATGGGACTATATGGGTCTATATGGGTCTCGGTGACTTTTTTCAAAAATTTCACCGTTTCGCTCCGGGACACTTCCTATCGTGTTCTAAAGGACGAGACTAAGAAAACAAATCCAAACAACCCTACCGCAAATGTATAGAAGTAGGTTTCCCAGTAGGACAAACATTGGTCCTATACCCCAGTATGGGGCTGTATGGGTCTATATGGATCTCGGTGATTTTTTTCAAAAATGTCACCGTTTCGCTTCGCGACACTTCCTATCATGTTTGTCTTGACGAGACTAAGGAAACGAGACCCCACACCCTATACCGCAAATGTCGAGAAGTAGGTTTCCCAGGATGGTCCTATACCCCCCCCATACCCCATATAGGCATTTTCGCGTAATTTAGGATAAAGTCCGTGTTCCGTATTTTTTCAGGAAAAATTTTACATACACCCACCCTGGAACTAGGGGGAGATAACTCTATTGATAGGCAAGCCCCGTTAAGCCCGGCGACCTATATACCCCCCATACCCCATATAGGCATTTTCCCAGATTTTTCGATAAAGTCCGCGTTCCGTATTTTTTTTCAGGAAAATTTTACATGCACCCACCCATGACTGGATGCCCCTTCACGAATGCTTCACTTTGATACCTCACTCGACCCCATTGGACCATTAGGGACTCCCCTAGCTCCAAAACGTCTATTTTCATACCCTTGGGCCACCGCGCATGCGCAGAATGCCGATATTTCAACCCCACACCCAGCCCATCAGATACCCGTTCACGAATGCTTCACTTTGATACCTCATACGCCTCCATCGACCCACTAGGGACTTCCCTAGCTCCAACACGTCAATTTTCATACCCTTTGGCCACCGCGCATGCGTAGAATGACCATATTTCAACCCCACACCCAGCCCATCAGATGCCCCTTCACGAATGCTTCACTTTGATACCTCATACGCCTCCATCGACCCACTAGGGACTCCCCTAGCTCCAAAACGTCTATTTTCACACCCTTTGGCCACCGCGCATGCGCAGAATGCCGATATTTCAACCCCACACCCAGCCCATCAGATGCCCCTTCACGAATGCTTCACTTTGATACCTCACTCGACCCCCATCGGACCATTTTATCTAGGGACTACTTTTTCTCCGCGGAAGCTTTTTCCCGCGACCGCATCACCGCCAGGACCGCATCACCGCGGAGGAATACATTCCCTGCAACAATTGAAACTCTCCTGTGTTGGAGGTAGCTTTTTGGTCAGAGGTCAAAATACTCGCTTCTGATTGGCTGTGTGACCTCCCCGTGACCTCCCCCAATATGCAAATTTTTGAGGTCAAGTTGACTCGAAAGTGGTACACTATACTACTAAGGGTCCCGTATAATAAATAGGTTAAGTTGGGTAAGGGAGGGGAGGAGCAGAAAGTAATGAAGATTGAAGAATGAAGGGGTACTATTATGTGACAGACCCTCACAGATATTCGTCTGTCAGTTTCGCTCTTACATATAATGGTACTATAGCTTCGCTTTCGCAAATACCGTTCCGAAGCTCAAGATCGTGTCGACAAACTTCCAGAAGAAAACACTAAGGTTCTCCCTAAATGAATGGATTTAACTATCTGTAGCAGTCGTGGGATTATCACCAAATATGTTGAAGCCAAGTTTCTTGTGAAAGCATATTCAGATTGCAGCAAAATTTGTAGCTAAGTACTTCAACAATGTTTCAGTCTAGATATGAACACTTCCAACTGAAAAATATAAGTATATCGCAGAACCAAAACCAGGCAAAGTCAAACATTTTAATAAGTATACATTATTACACCTCTTTCCGCAACATGGACGTCGCCATGATTTCATGAGAAGGGGTCATAGCCGAATATTTGCCCATACTTAATTATATCCAATACTTCATTCACATGGTTTTGGTCATTGAGAGGGCAGCGATAATGGAAACCTAAACATTTCTCAACTTACCTGCACATGGTCGTTTACGAGAATATGTGCGCTTATGCTAACGCAGAGTCAAAATGTGTTAAATGTTTGCTAGTCGTGATGCACGAAAGGGATCAAGTATATTAGAATTTATAATACCAATAGTGTTAGCTCATTTGGTCTATCAAATAATGTATCTACATGCCAAATGGATTTTGTCAGGCAAGTTTTTTTTTACACATTCCCCCCCTCTATTTCCAGCAGTCCCGGCTTGCCGATACCCGGTCCGTAAAACAATCAGACCCTCGAGCAGGTCCATATGCCCTCGGGCGCATCGCGGAATGCATGCTTGTGACTTAAAAAATGAATACTTGGGGTTTTCATGATAGCTGTCCTTGGAGATAAAGCCATGTTATTAAAACAAAGAAAATAATTATAATAATATTAAATATTATAATAATAATAACTAGAATTGCTCGCACATCCAGATTGTCCTTGCAAATGCGATAGTCATACTGCATGCCCAATATTTAGGGCGTTCGTATTTTTGTTTTCACATGCAATATCGCATGACGTGACCCTCACATTGGCTAAACAGCCAGTACTGGCCATCTGATTGGCTGACGCAAATATATTGGATACCAGAGTACCCACACGGTTCTCCCTATCAATCGCACTGGGATAGATGATTCCTCGAGTTACCAAATGCGTAGTACCAGCAATATTATTAAGATATTAGAGCGCGTCTGTAAGTTATATATTGATGATTGGTTCCCGCCATGATAATGATATTCCAGACAATGTAGAATAATCACGTATAATGTGCAATGATATATCAGATTAGTAATGAGAGCCTGCTCGTGAAAAAGTGATTAATTCAATAGAAAGTTTTAATTCTGCATCATCGTACGACGTGTACATTAATAAGAAAAGTGAAATTAAATATGACCTTGTCAGTCGATAAAGGGCCAGCTGTTCTCGATAATGCGAAAGCAATATATAATGAGAAAGTAGCGTGACGTAATATCTGGAGATATTGCCCGAAAATGTTTTTTTTGCAACGAACACGTTTTTCAGTAATACTAGTGCACATGTATTCCTACAAGATTCCCAAAAGCTTATGACTAAATGGGTTTTACCTGTTATTGGAGAATATGGCTGGCAAATATAGTAGCAATTATTTACGACAATTTATGGATATGCAGTCCTCTTATTTATTAACGGTACGCGGGGATTCCGCACGAAATCCTGTTTCCTTTATTTGGTGATAGATGTATATATTAGATTTGATGGGACGAGAGTATTGATGAGCACCATGGTGAGCAAACAAATTGGTGGATATGGCACAGTGACGAAACGGGAGCGTCGAGCCTTCTATAGTTAATTACGGCGAGGGAACTTTGGCTCGCTACAAATTTGAGTTTTGATTCTGGCGCCACTGTGTCATAGACATGACGGAAAACTGAAAATATGCCGACCCGATCGACCTGTGCAGTAAATGAATAGAGATATTTGACTTGATTCCTGCTCCTGCTGTAAATACAATACGGAAATGAACCATTGAAAAGCGGGATCTAATGTGTACTCTAAGAAATCATTAAATTTCTGTTGGGCTCGGTTAAGACCAATTAACCAGATGATTTTGTTTACACACGTAATGGGTTGCATCACGGAAGTGGAGAAAAAATAATTCAGATTTAATTCAGATAATCAGACAAGAATAAATATGGTTTACAACTCTCGATCTACATGTAATTCGGAGATATGTTCAGCGTTTTCACAACGCGGAACCACTATCGCAAATGTACGATAGCTTCCCGATAGAGGAGATTTGTCCATCGGCAGAGTTCTTCATTATAGAGATATTCTACGCAATATGCCGAGTGCATTGTCCCTCAGAGGTCGGTGCGTAGAGGAATGGTGTATTTTGAAAAGTACACGCACTTTCATTTGTTAACCTAACCACATATTTTCGCTCTCCAGAAAATATATCCTCGGTTACTTCTATTACTTCCATAATTTGCTTATCCTTCATCAAAATCGAACATAAAATAGTTCAGATATGCTGAAATATAACAGCAAAGTTTACTATATACATGGTAATGTATCCACAGCATTATTATAGCGCCGGAGTTTGTTTCCGAAGTTGTTGGGGCAAATAGTGGTGTTGTCCATCAAAACACGAAAACACTTACCTGTGTAGAGATGTCAAAATGGCATCCGTATTGTGCCGATGGAGATCCTATTGGCGCGTTTAGCTATCTATTTGTTCTCTGGAAGAATATTCCAATATTGATTAACGAGACAGGTTAAAATACTGAGATAGAATGGGCAAACGGATATCACACCCTGGAAATTATATTCACCTTTTGGCAGACTCCACCTCATTACACTGACGCCAGTTGTAGGCCAGTAACGAATCGGAGGTGGATACAGTCACGTCGCCAGTTTCAACCCAGTGTCAGTTCCGACCCACTTCCCAAAACATGTTTTTTTCTCACAACCAAGATCACGCAAAATCTTAATACAGTTGTTGCATCCGAACAAGTTGATCAACCTTCCAAGCATGTCTAAATTATATAATGCATTCATTGATTTTGTTAGGAGATAGCTTTGCCGACCCACTCTCTACACACGACTTCATCGGTGTAAGTACAAACGCCATGACCTGCCGTCATGAAAAAAACAATATCGTTTGCCAGCGTTTTCGGTCAAAGTTTTGATGTTTTGTTTCCCACATAAAATTAACATATGGTACTACATATCTGTCATTAATTTATTGACTTCAGTGCCACTCTAAAGGCTACCCTCCCCATCGTTCACATCAACTGACGGAACCAGTTCCGAACCATCATCATCCATAGATGGCGAAGCTGGGTCATACGATGGCCTGAAAAGGTCTTGCGAACGCAGCGTTCACTGCGTATATTCGCAACTCGAGTGTTGATTAGCATTGCTTTTCTTAAATCTGCTATTCAGCGGTAATATAAATAAAGTCTCATCGATTTAACGGTTTTGGAGTGAGTATAGGCTGATAAGTCATCGGAGATATTTCAGTGTCCAATCTATCTTGACAATATATCAGCTCGACCATATCATTCTCACACCAACCCGCATTCTTTAACGCCAAATGTTAACTTATGAAGACGAAGACATACAAAATGAAATAATCAGCTCGGACCCTATTTTGGGGGGAAAGTTATCATGTTGACGATTACATTTGCGTATATCTGAGTCAAAGGTCAATGTCAAAACGAGGCTGGATCAGAACTGGCGACAGTGGGTCGGAACTGACACCTCTCATCAAAGAAAAATAATGTTATATTTCCTACAGTTCATTTCATCTCTAGCTAAGTTACTTTGTTAATACATTCTATAGGCAATTGTACTGCGACTTTGAAAACCATTTTGCCAGGCAAACTATTTTCTTTTGAAATAGATGAAAAATTCACTTTGGTGGGTCGGAACTGGCGCCTTTTCTGTATCTGTAAACGATTCCTCGTGTGTTGTTATTCGAGCTTATTGCATAATCCGAGAGTTCTATCATCTGACTATGATGGGAGAAGTCATGGTTTACACGGCTAAGATATGTTCGTAGGTTGAGTGATTAGTTAAACTTGCCATCAGTAATAAAGCCTATCATCATCATCATGTGGTTTGATATCTTACAATCGATATGACAAGGAAGACGTATAGTCCATGAGCCAGACCAGATATCGGTACCACCTGGGGTGGCAAATTCTCATTATGTTTTTTTGGAAGCCCTATATCCATAGATGGATAAAAACTTTGAAAGCAATCCGGGACTCACAGCTTAATGGTAGTAATCACCTCTTAAGGATGGACACCGGAGTCCAATCTGAGGGACCAGATTTGGGGGTAGGGGAAATATAAAGTTAAATAACTTTGCAAGTAATGGTGATATAGTGACATTTGGCCACTCGAAATTTTGGTAATCTGATCCTCTATATGTTATATGCTAATTTGTCAATTATGTAGGTCACCAGAGGTCAAAAGGTCACGAAATCTGAATCCTGAAAAAAATGTGACCACCTGTAGGAAAACACGCTGCCGATACCATACCAATGGGATTTTCTCAACGTAAATGGGTTCAAATGGAAGCCAAGAAGTACCCAAGTCTATAATAGGTCGAAACAAGTGGAGTTTATTATTATTTAGACGGTGGTACAGAACTGTTTTTGACGTATTTTCAAAAATGGTCTTTTTATTGCGCTAAAACCAGGCAAAATTGTATGAAGTGGGACAGCTTGAAATTAGTTGCATATTTTGCAAAATAACTACTCCAAATGCTAATGGCTATGTCTTAGGTCTATTCAGTGATTAGTTAAGCTACATTTCGAGGTAATTAGGTCACCAGAGGTCAAGGTCAAAGATTGTCAATTATTAATTTTCTACATTTTTACTCGGGACTTTCATATTACAATGTATTTACATTGCAACAAGTTTCAAGTATAGAGCATCAGAGCCATCGCTGGTGCACCCTGTACTATGGTGTTCTATTTGTGCCAAGTTTCCGTCGCCTTTTCAAAACGCGACGTCGCCTTTTGAAACGCGACGTCGCCTTTTGAAACGCGACGTCGCCTTTTGAAACGCGACGTTTTTAAAACACGACGTCGCCTTTTGGAAAACACGACGTCGCCTTTTAAAACGCGACGTCGCGTTTCTTTCCTATGTTTTTGCATTGTAAAACTCGACACAACGGAACTCGACGTCGCGTTTTCAAAAGGCGACGTCGTGTTTCACCCACGTCTTGTTTGGCAATGTTAAAAGATAGGAAAGAAACGCGACGTCGCGTTTTAAAACGCGACGTCGTGTTTTTTAAAAGGCGACGTCGCGTTTTCAAACGCGACGTCGCCTTTCGAAAACGCGACGTCGCCTTTCGAAACGCGACGTCGCCTTTCGAAACGCGACGTCGTGTTTTGATAGTAGAACTGCGCATGTCTAGGGATCATTTATTTTCAAGAAATTGTGTTGTGACTATAGATACAATGCTTTAGTTAGACAAGACAAATGACATACATGTAGATATATGTAGAAGACTGTGTAAATGAAATGTGTGGTAGGAAACTTCGCTGTGCTTATATCCGTCTCAGAAATTAGGTCATGTATATCCATTGAGTATACGCACCCCTCAAGACAAGAACAAGCTGACATTATTAGTGCGCATAATGCATGTATTTAGACAATGTTTCCTCATTAGCTTTCAGTTACTTGTACAGCGACCAACTAATTTTTTTTCAAGATAATCATCCTGTCCGTCCTCTAAACGTTTGTCAGGCTTTATTATTTTTATATTATTCACATTGTATCATTAATCTTGGGTGTAAAACTCGGCTGGCAGTGTCGTTTATTACTTGACTTTAAATTGCCATTTCACTATGCATTCAGTTATAGCACAATGCACTCATGGACTCACTAAGTGGAAGCTGTGCCGTTAGTGTCACCCATAGAGGACATTTAAATGTTGATTGATTAATTTATTTCAACTGGGTTAAAACGGTCCTCGGTGAAAACAGTTTCTACCTAGACCAACACATTTTCACTTGGCTGTAAATCTTTCACCACCAGGTGTAAAAATGGAAGCTGGATTGATCTGCATGGGTGGAAAACATTCCAGCCAGGTGCTTCTCAGGTTAATGATATTAAAAGTGACTTACCAAGTTGAGTAATACGTTATTGAATTTGAGCTTTGAACCCTTTGTATAGTTATTTATACACTATGTAGCGGTTTTAAAATAATTGGGCACTCTATCGCAAAAAACAAATTCTCTTAGTTCAGATAGGTCAATGCTACAACCACCTATTTTTATCAAAAATAGGAAAATAAGCGTGTAACCATTCCCGGAGACGCCGCCGCAAATTTAGGTTCGTTTATTCCAATCTCAGTTAAGAGTTTCTGCCCTTATTGCTTCGCTCTCCTATCAAAGTCTAGTTTCACGATAACGGTGACAACCTTGTAACCCACAGTTTTGCTGATAGAATTGGAACCCTCTATTATTGTGATTGTCTTATAATTCTCTGAGATGGTCAAGCTGATAGCTCTGGCTCACTAATAACAAATGCTCCCTAAACCTGCACATGCGCAGTTGAAAGACCAAAAGGCGACGTCGCGTTTCGAAAGGCGACGTCGCGTTTCGAAAGGCGACGTCGCGTTTCAAAAGGCGACGCGTTTTGAAACGCGACGTCGCCTTTTGAAAACGCGACGTCGCCTTTTAAAAAACACGACGTCGCGTTTTAAAACGCGACGTCGCGTTTCTTTCCTATCTTTTAACATTGCCAAACAAGACGTGGGTGAAACACGACGTCGCCTTTTGAAAACGCGACGTCGAGTTCCGTTGTGTCGAGTTTTACAATGCAAAAACATAGGAAAGAAACGCGACGTCGCGTTTTAAAAGGCGACGTCGTGTTTTCCAAAAGGCGACGTCGTGTTTTAAAAACGCGACGTCGCGCGACGTCGCGTTTCGAAACACGACGTCGCGTTTCAAAAGGCGACGTCGCGTTTCAAAAGGCGACGTCGCGTTTTGAAAAGGCGACGGAAACTTGGCACAAATAGAACACCATACTGTACCGTATAGCCCGTATGGCATAGGGTACACCAGGATACGAGTGCACCAGGTATGGGTGTCCGCAGGGGTCAAAGGTCAATCGTCCTCCAAATCCCCTGTATCGCTCGTTAAAGCGCTGAGACGGGCGTTATGGCGTAAAGATAGGGCGTTAAGGCGTTGAGACGGGCGCTAAGGCGTAACGACGGGCGTTGACGGCGTCACTGCATTTCGATGTATTGGTGGCAATTCCATAAAAATCAGACCTTCTGACCTACTTCACCAGGGCGTTGAAGCGTTAAGCAAAGCGTTGATGGGCGTTACTGTCTATCAATGCAAGCGTATTCCCAAATCCCCTGGGGTGGCAAATTCTCGTTATGTTTGTTGGAAGTCCTATATCCATAGATGTAAAAAAACTTTGAAAGCAATCCGGGACGCACAGGTTAAAGGTAGTAACCACCTCTTAAAGATGGACAATCTGAGAGACCAGATTTTGGGGTAGGGGAAATATAAAGTTGAATAACTTTGCAAGTGATGGTGATATAGTGACATTTGACCACTCGAAATTTTGGTAATCTGATCCTCTATATGTTGGTATCTGTTATATGTTAATATGCCAATTATGTAGGTCACCAGAGGTCAAAAGGTCACGAAATCTGACCCCTGTCTAAAACGTGACCACCTGTAGGAAAACTCGCTGCAGATATCATACCAATGGGACTTTCTTAACCTAAATGGGTTGAAATGGAAGCCGAGAAGTACCCAAGTCTATAATAAGCCTAAACAAGTGGAGTTTATTATTATTGAGACTGTGGCACAGAACTGTTTTTGACGCATTTTCAAAAATGGTCTTTTTATTGCGCTAAAAACAGACAAAATTGTATGAAGTTGGACAGCCTGAAATTAGTTGCAAATAACTACTCCGAATGCTAATGGTCATGCCTTAGGTCTATTCAGGGATTAGTTAAGCTACATTTCGAGGTAATTAGGTCACCAGAGGTCAAGGTCAAACATTCTCAATTATTAATTTTCTACATTTTTACTTGGGACTTTCATATTACAAGGTATTTACATTGCAACCAGTTTCAAGTATAGAGCATCAGAATCATCGTGCCCGTAGGGCATAGGGTACACCAGGATGCGAGTGCACCAGGGATGGATGTCCGCAGGGGTCAAAGGTCAATCGTCCTCAAAATCCCCTTTATCGCTCGTTAAGGCGCTGAGACGGGCGTTAAGGCGTAAAGATAGGGCGTTGAGGCGTTGAGAAGGGCGTTAAGGCGTAACGACGGGCGTTGACGGCGTCACTACATTTCGATGTATCGGTGGCAATTCCATGAAAATCAGAACTTCTGAGCTAGTTCACCAGGGCGTTGAAGCGTTAAGCTAAGCGTTGATGGGCGTTACTGTCTATAAATGCAAGCGTATTCCCAAAACACGCACAGTCGACGTTCAAAGCGTCAACATGGCTTATACTTGCTCTAAGTGCGAACGATACGATTTGATGCGACACGAGAGAAATATACATGGGATTGAAGACTCTGAGGCACAAGAACCCGATACAGAGAGTGATGAGAGTCCATCGAATGATACTGAAACAGAGATTGCTGAGAGTCTTTCCACTGATACCGACACAGAGATTGCTGAGAGTTTATCTAGTGATACGGAGAGCTTGACCTCAGATAGTCAGCGTACGTCCGAGGAAAGTGAGGCAGAACCTACCTTTTGGGATCGTATTGTGAGAGCAGCTATCAATAGTCACGCTGCAGCAATCGAGGACGCCGGAAAGGATAACTTACAACAGCCAAATGCGCCTCGGCATCAGGAAAACAGCCATGGCGATCTATGAACAGTATACCTTACTATCGCTTGAAATGAAAGGCGACCCCACGCACAGGTCCATCATGAAAACCAAGCGTCACTTGGAAGAGGATATGGGGCTACCACCCACCAAGGCCCTGGAAAATGCGATCAGGATGCGCAAACAACTCTTTCAGGACATGCTGCCTCAGTGGTATCCTGAACTGCCCGACGATGGGCTGATGGGGCCAAAATGGTCCAGATGAACTCCCAGAGTGAGTGAATGAGTGAGTGAATGAGGCATGTCCAACGCCCGTCTTAACGCATGGACGCACTAACGATGGTGAGTGAGTGAGTGAGTTTAGGAGTAGTAGCCAAAGTGGATATTTTGGGGGTTTGAAGGAAGGTGTTTGGGGTAGAAATGGATCATTCTGGGTCCGAATGCGTTGTTTGAAGTGGCATCTTGTAGCAACACCCGCCAACGCCAAGCTCAACGCTTCAACGCCCTGGTGAATTAGCACAAAAGCTCTGATTTTCATGGAATTGTCACTAATTCATTGGAAAAGCAGTGACGCCCGTCAACGCCCTTCATTACGCCTTAACAACAACAACAACAAGGATGATAGATGAGAGAACAACAACAACAACAGCCGCGTTGGACATGTTTACAATTCAAGAAGACTCTTGTTCGATCAGAGGCCGCCATTTGGCGCTGCATCTGTCATATTCTCGGCTGCTCTTGTCCAATCATAAGCCGTCCTTTGAGAAAGTTCCATCTTTGCTCGGTGTGACCTAAGCATCATCGGGCAGTTCAGGATACCACTGAGGCAGCATGTCCTGAAAGAGTTGTTTGCGCATTCTGATCGCATTTTCCAGGGCCTTGGTGGGTGGTAGCCCCATATCCTCTTCCAAGTGACGCTTGGTCTTCATGATGGCCCTGTGCGTGGGGTCGCCTTTCATTTCAAGCGGTAGTAAGGTATACTCTTCATAAATCGCCATGGCTGTTGATGCAGGGGCGCATTTGGGTGTATGCCTGTTGTAAGTTAATCCTGTCCGGCGTTCTCGATTGCAGCAGAGTGAATATTGATAGCTGCTCTCACAATACGATCCAAGAAGCTAGGTACTGCCTCACTTTCCTCGGACGTAGGCTGACTATCTGAGGTCAAGCTCTCCGTATCACTAGATAGAATCTCAGCAATCTCTGTTTCGGTATCAGTCAATGGATTCTCATCAGTCTCTGTATCGGCTTCTTGTGCCTCGGGGTCTTCAATCCCATGTATATTTTTCTCGTGTCGCATCATATCTTAACGTCTGGTGAACGTGCGTTCGCACTTAGAGCAAGTATAAGCCATGTTGACGGTTGAATGTCGATACCTGGTGCACTCGCACTCTGGTTTACCCTTTGCCCTACGGGTTATACGGTACAGGGTGCACCAGCGATGTCTCTGATACTCTATACTTGAAACTGGTTGCAATGTAAATACCTTGTAATATGAAAGTCCCAAGTAAAAATGTAGAAAATTAATAATTGAGAATCTTTGACCTTGACCTCTGGTGACCTAATTACCTCGAAATGTAGCTTAACTAATCCCTGAATAGACCTAAGACATGGCCATCAGCATCTGAGTAGTTATTTGTCAAAATATGCAACTAATTTCAAGCTGTCTAACTTCATACAATTTTGCCTGGTTTTAGCGCAATAAAAAGACCATTTTTGAAAATGCATCAAAAACAGTTCTGTGCCACAGTCTAAATAATAATAAACTCCACTTGTTTAGACTTATTTTAGACTTGGATACTTCTTGGCTTCCATTTGAACCCATTTAGGTTAAGAAGGTCCCATTGGTATGGTATCTGCAGCGAGTTTTCCTACAGGTGGTCACGTTTTAGACAGGGTTCAGATTTCGTGACCTTTTGACCTCTGGTGACCTACATAAGTGAAATATTAGCATTTAACAGATACTAACATATAGAGGATCCGATTACCAACATTTCGAGTGGCCGAATGTCACTATATCACCATTACTTGCAAAGATATTCGACTTTAAGAGGTGATTACTACCACTAAGCTGTGTGTCCTGGATTGCTTTCAAAGTTTTTATCCATCTAAGGATATAGGACTTTCAAAAAAACATAATGAGCATTTGCCACCCCAGGTGGTACCAATTGATGAAATTTTGGGGTCTGGCTCATGGACTAGTAGCGGGATTACTGTCAATGATCATATAACAACTGTTGCACCTCACCTGCAAACAACACTGACACAGAAAATATAAGATCAAGAACTTACTGGCTGTCACGCGATTGACATTTCCAACCCGAACCTGGTTACTTGAAATACTTCTGAAGGAAGAATTATCGATATAATACATGTAGTATGATTTAATAAAATATTGAATTTCTTTCAGGGATGGGGTATCATCGGACCCATACGTTAGTACGGCTGCAATTCTGCGCGGCTCATTGAGATTCACATTTAGTGGCAAGTTTATTATCTAGCTATATCCATTCCCACGCATATAGCACTAGGATATATCATTCAACGACTGACCTACCTGGGGAACGCAATCTAACGGAGACAGACGTCTACGGGATGAATAAGGTATATACAACGATATTTCCAATTTCCCAATAAACATCTATTCAGAAACATTTTCCTTTCAGTACCCTTACTCCGAGCAGAAGAATTCCACATATCAAATTTGCAGCACTTAAAACTATGAACAAGGTGATATACCAGCTCTAGGCCTACGAGGAACAAAATATGGTTTGTAAACATGAGCTCCTTTATTCTATCGTTTGGCCAGAGTGTGCTTCCCTTATACATTCTTTCCAATAGAGATTGCTAACACAAGTGTTTTGTCTTCACAATGCCACAGGCAATTCTGGGTGCTTCGGATGATTGGATTGATAATTCAAGCATTCTAACTTGGTTTCATTCCACTCCCACGGCGTTATATGAAGATTTTTGTTTTCAATTATACAATGACGCCATATTTCTCAACCAATTCAATAACTGATATCACACGGATGTTAGTCTTATTCTGTGCACATGTTACTTAACGTCCACATTTGTCTTAGCAGCGATCGTATTAGAAGGAAAGACCGACGTCTTCCGTCAGATAAAAATCAAATGTTCCCTCGTCAAACAAGCTCTTTTAACACTATCCGGTTTGGGTTTTTGGGCTCAAAGCTGTCTAGGCCGGGGGACTATTTTAGCCCCTCTAAATATTTGACATAGTGACGTCAACTTCAAGCAGGCATTTTTGGTAGATTCTTCACATAGATTTTTCGAGTTTTTTTTTTATTTCTGTGTTTCTTTGCAAAAACTGCGTGATAAATTAGTAATAATAAATTGGTGTTAAATAAAATATATTTTAGGCAATTTTCCTAGAAGAAAAGCAGGTAGTTTTAAGAAAAACGACGAAAATATCACTTTTCTGGTATCCCACATGGTCGTCATCATAAATTTACCCATGATCCCCTACTCGGATGGTTATAAAAATATGCTCAAAATGACCCCAATGTGATAGAATAAAAAGTCGGGAAGCCCTTACAAACCAATAAGCTGTGGAATTTGTGAGGTTTATGTTGGGCAAGCTGTATAGGGATCATGTGGGGAATGTGTAGGACAGCCAATGTGGGGAATGTGTAGGGATTTGGTAAAATCCCCACATTGGACTTAGTCGTGGAAAAGGAGTTTCTTAATGCTGCTTAGCTGAATTAAATCCCCGCACTATCTCAACCTCAGCCCCACGTGTTCCCTACATGTGGGGATGATGCGGGGAACTATATTTAAAGCTGGTATGGGATAGACCCACAATATTCCTGCAGTAAGTCCAGCATGGTACAGAAAACCCCACAATATCCCCACGTGGGGAATCTGCGGGGCAGAAAAGCCCACAATATCCCCACGTGGGGAATCTGCGGGGCAGTACTTCCAGCATGGGACAGAAAACCCCACAACATCCCCACATGGGGAATCTGCGGAGCAGTAATTCCAGCATGGGACGGAAAATCCCACAATATCCCCATGTGGGGGATCTGCGGGGCAGAAAACCCCACAATATCCCCACGTGGGGAATCTGCGGGGCAGTAATTCCAGCATGGGAGAGAAAACCCCACAATATCCCCACGTGGGGAATCTGCGGGGCAGAAAACCCCACAATATCCCCACGTGGGGAATCTGCGGGGCAGTAATTCCAGCATGGGAGAGAAAACCCCACAATATCCCGAAGTGGGGAATCTGCGGGGCAGAAAACCCCACAACATCCCCACGTGGGGAATCTGCGGGGCAGTAATTCCAGCATGGGACAGAAAACCCCACAATATCCCCACGTGGGGAATCTGCGGGGCAGTAATTCCAATATGGGGCAGAAAACCCCACAAAGAGGTATGGCAACATCCCCACAGTAACCCTACAATATCCCCACGTGTGGGGATGGCGTGGGGTTGTCGCCCCCGAATGTACCAACAATGGGTTATTTTCGGGGTAGTTATTTGGGAGTGGGGAATGAATTGGGCAGAGCACTCTGCAGTATCCCCACAAATGGGGAAATTACGGGGCAGGGTGCACAAAACACCATCTGTACAGAATTCCTGGGGTGTGGGGGGAGGGGGCATCTTCTATCTGAAAGGGCATGTCATTTGTACAGACTGTCTAGTCTGTCTGGATTCCTCCTGCAATATCATCCATCCCTTAAAATAACCACCAGCAGAAGCAAAATCCATGCGTATTTCACCTTTTATTCTTTAACAGCATAAAATATACATTGTACCATGTCTTAAAACACCCGAGCACAAAATGGGAAGCACATTGAAAGTCTGTGTCAAGTAGAATGGTTTTTCATCCCTCAAAGGTTTAAAAAAATCTGTCTTGGTCTTTTCCCACCTGTTGTGGGATGGCCTTTAGCATTCCTTGGGGGACTGTCGTTGTCATCGTCAGAGGATGACGAATCGATGGCAGATCTGAGATGAGGGTGAAGCTGAAGAAAGAGTCCACCAGCTCTTCTGACATGTGGAGATCATGCTTCTTCATTGGTGTTTTCTGGCGGATTCTACCTGACCTTGCTGCATCATGGCATTTCTGAGTGATGCCTCTCCTTACTTTGGACCACGGTGTGCCCTTGAACTGGTTGCAAACATAACCTGGAAGTCAAACAATGAAAAACGATTAGTATATTCTGAATGCCCGAGCTATCGTAATAAATTAATACAGGAAACAAATATGGTTGAGCATACAGATATTCCAGTTCCATGATAATGGCAGTCAAACATTGACCCCTACAAAACTGGCTAAAACAAAACACAATAAATTCAGATCACTCTCATCACTGATCAGACCATTTATGTTCATATAACTAACAGCATAGGGTTCGAGATATACAGATCTACCAAAGAACAAGTAATATTTTTTCAAATTTATATACGAAGCTGTGCATCTGAAAACCTCTCGATTCTTCGATAACTCCAAGTTATCAGGCCACAGAAACCTGATTCATAGTGAGCAGTTTGATGGTATTCGAGATATGGATCATTAATGATCTTGCATGAGGCTTTCTATGGCCCTGGCACTATGCATGTGTGATGCAAGTTAAGCTTGCCTAGGAATTATCATTCTCACGGCATGCTGGTAACGAGAACTTTCGTATTGAACAGTTGAATAGTAGGTATCATTAATGATTTACATGATTAAAGATGGCCACCAAGCCCGATTTGAAAGTCTCTTGATTCATCAATGATGTATCCCAACATTTGTATCGAACAGTTGAATGGTATGGTATCAGCGATATGTATCACTCATGATTTTGCATAAATTAAAGGTTTCCTGGTATATCAATGATGTTTTCCAACTTTCTATGGAACAGTTGAATGATATCTGAGCATCTTCGTGTAAGTTAAGACTCCTTGACCAACTAATAAGGAAGATACAGTCCAGACAACAATGCAGCAGTTTACATGTTGTCGCTAAAGACTCATAACTCGGTGGGAGATCATTGAAAGGAGAAGTAAATAGAACCTGGCAGTGTACATTCACAGCATACTGGTACTCTTCAATGTAAGTTTCAAACTTGTCCTGTCATTAGTAACCAGGATATGGACTGGATAAGCATATATTGAAGGGCCATAACTCTGGGAGAATCGTCATGACAGGCAAAAGAATGTGACAACGCACATCAGTAAGGTACTAAGCATCTTCATGTATGTTTCGATCAAATAGCAGCTGAGATATCATCCACGGTACAGCAATACAAAAGTGATTTCTGTATTCCCCTTCATGATGGGGGGGGGAGGTGACAGCCGCCAACCTTGGCGATGTGGAACTGATGTGTTCCATGTTCTCCTAACAGATATGAATAATTTACTTCAACTTACACTATGTCGCTCAGCCAGTTCCTGTGACACAAAGCCTGGGAGAGGTGCGTCTACATTGGTCTGGGTTGGGAGAAGTTTGTTGCCATACTGTTTCTCCAGAAAATACAACCTTGTGATTTTTTCCATCATCACTATTCGTGAAGACTGCAGTACCAACAGGGACCTGTTTTACCATACATAGCCACCTTAAAAGACAATAAAAAAAGTATTATAAAACATTTCATCAGAAGGCAATATGGATCTGTTACTGGGAACATATTTGAAACAACTTTGAAACTCTTAACCCTTAATGTACAGTAAGTCAAGGGGCTGGCTCTGAAACATGCCCAGTAAATAATAAAAAAAAAATCGGGGAACATCACTTTAGATGGTTTTTTTCTTCAAAATCTATAAATAACTGGTTTGGCACCCCTTTCCCCACAACTGGTGGGACATCCCACCTCTTAGAAATGAACAGGATATCAGTATTTTCTCAGACATGCAGTGATTATAAGATTTCCCCACCTCCAGGTGTAACTTCCTTTCCTTGTAGGAGAGGATAACTGGTATTTGCATGAGGTCCACAAGCCAATCTAATCCATTATCCTGTTACCAATTCACACAATGAGTGGGGTCCAGCATTTGCCTGTTCCTATAGATCATTGAAATACAAACACAATTATTTATATTAGATAAAACTCAATCAGTGCAGTATACATTCTGGAGCAAATTATTGTTACTGCATGAACTGGTTAGGGATATTACCAAAATGGGAAACCCCACAGAGTACTCTCGCTGAACAAGAAAAGACAATAACCAATCAGCTGTTCCATCAACTGTTAATGACCCGCACAACTGGGGTAAAAATTCAATGCTACATGGTCTGGTGCCAATTTTATTTAATAAATCGATTCTGTATGTCGAAAAGTTCTTAAACTTTAGTACAGTGTATTTTGTGAACTAACTGTCCTCCGATTATTACTGGAGGATACATTTTATTTTTTTTTATTTAAAATTTTTATTTCATTTTCATTAAATTTATTATTTAAAATTTTCCCTCATTTTTATGCAATTTATATGTATTTCCTAAAGTTAATCTTATGAAAGTCAGTTACGGGTGGGAACAGCTCGCTGTGAAGCTGGGTTGTCTGAGACAGCAATATCGCATATTTACCTATAATCGTCTTTGAATTAAATTAACAAAATTGAACAGGGCATTTCATTTCCTCGACGCCATGGGCCTAGTATATACAGTTTCCTCGTTTGGAATTTTTGTGGGGGCTTTGCAAATGGTACTGGCTTTCATGTCGGCCTCCGGGTAAAATTCAGTTCATTTAAAGATAGTAGAACTGTGAGAACAAGTTATTAGACGTATGCATAGATCAGGCATTTGAGAACAAGATTCATTAGACATCTGCATATATTCGGCCCATGGCATAGATGACACAAGTCACCACACAGGATCACAGTGTACATTTACCAACCTTGATTGAAAAAATGATCACTTTGGGTTACGATTAATTCAGCCTAATTGAGGTGAGGATCCATGACGGCATTCACCCAAATTTGGCGAAATCATGCCTTTTGGCCGGAATTAGGCCAATTGCAACATTTTCCCCACCTGCTAAATCGCTGTAGGGTCAGTGTGACCCCAGTTTCAGACACTAACTTCGTTTTATCCATTTTGGCTAACTGAGTGATAAATCCGAGCAAAGTTGATTTATTTATCGACAAATCACTTACCTATGGTAGAATTATGTCTCCCAAATACCAGCTATACTCTTAATCTGCTGATTTAGTAGAGTTTTTCTCTGCTTTCATACCCGTCTCAATGTGTCGGCCATGTTACAACTGAATCGAATGACAGGGCCCGCTATAACCACACACACACAATGGAGCGAATGGAGATAAGTTCGTTTTTGCCAGAGTTCAGAGTTCAAGTTTATTGTACAATGTGCCACACTGGCTAATGGCAACATGAAATGACAATAAAAATACAATGAAACTGAAAACACACTCATAAGACTATACTAGTATATATATATATTGTGTGTGACAGAGGTGATCATATAATATTATAGTTGTTATAGCTGGGACGAATATATCCAGTTTATAATTAGTTTATATGCTACAAACGTTGGAAACCTAAATATACTCAGCTACAGCACAGACAACGTGTTGTACTTTATATGACATTATTACATTGAATAAATCATTATTGGAAATAGAATTCAAATGCGGAATATATCGCCCTATGTCGACATCAGGATACAATATGACGGAGGCTGGGGTTTCGACCGTGTTCAAGAAGTTCAAGATGTCCTCATGTATTTTGTAAAAATGACAATGCATGTGCACTCATGAATGTCTTCCCCAACCATAATTATGGATGGCCAGAACGTATAATGTAACTGAAGCAGCATTTTGACAGGATACACTCTTAAAATGAATACGGGATTCCTCCTGAATACTCAGGTCATACAACTCCTGAATACTCAGGCCATACAACCATTTCAGGCATTGCAGCCGAAAATTCTGGAGATACTTTCTGAATTAAGTAAAAAAGTGTTCAAAATTCTGTAAATTAGATGGTCTTACATAATATATATATATAAATAATATACCGAGAAAATCCAGTCAGAATTTACTGGCATGCTTGATGTGTCTGCCAGCGATCGCCGCTCAGCCTATAGCTTCCGCCCAATCAGAGACAACGGTATAGATGTGCAGTCAAACGTGTCTCCACCAAAAGAACATAATTTTGCTAACATTCAAAATTGTTCTGACGTCATTTCTCTTCATTCGTTAACATATATAATTACATAGACTTTCCAAGTCAATCTTTATCTTTCTGGTGAGGGGTAAATAAATTTTCCATTAGTAATGCAAGTGAATGAAAAAATAATCTTTTTATACCTATTACGTCTGTCGAGCCATTCATTTTAATATGGGTAAAATTACAAATTATATCAATTTACAGTATAATGAAACTGATATATTACAGAAATTTTGTAGAGGTAAATATATTTTAGGAAACCAATATTTATTTGGATATAGCTGTTTATAAAGGTGATGATCTTGTCTGACCACTCATCTGTCATCACCCTAAAAAGGTGATGAGATTTCATCACCTTTTTAGGGTGATGACCAAGGATGGCCACTCGTCGTTCATCACCCTAAAAGGGTGATGACTGGATCTCATCACCCCTTTGTGGTGATGGCCTGGTTTCATCACCTTTTTAGGGTGATGGATTTTGTCGTCACCTTTTCTCATCACCCTAAAAGGGTGATGACCAGGCCCCATCACCCCAAAAAGGTGATGGCTCATCACTTTTTTCTGACTGTGTTGGGTGGCGGATCCGTCTTTTCGACGCTACTGAACTGAAACTGGCCCAAAATCTTTACTGTTCACTGTCTGCCTACATGATCCCCACATTTATCTCACACTATATGTGCAAATAAAATATCGCTCACTTCAACCCCACTATCGTTAGGCTATGCATGGAAGAATGTTTGCCCAACAAAATCCCCACGTTTATCTTAAGCTATGAAAATGGCGAGCATTTTGCCCTACATCATCCCCACGCCGGACTTAAACTTTCGGCACAGCCCGGCACATTCCATACATTGGACTTTGTCTACGAGCGCTGGAAAAAGTCCACCCCACCTAATCCCTACAAACAACTCAGTCAATTAACTCCGAAGTTCATTTTCCCTACCCCAACCCCACGTTACACTTTGAATATGTAGCAGATAAAGGTATGCCCTACATCATCCCCACGCGGACTTTGCATTCTCAGAACTGTCGCCCATTCAACCGTCATAATCCCCACATCCGCCCTACATAATCCCCATATTTATGCTAAATTTGCATAACCGTGGACAGCTGCCCCACACAAACCCTACGTTATCCCCACGAGGAAAGTTCCAAACCACGCTTCGCCCCACACGAACCCCACGCGCCCACCAATACCCCACACTTTCCCCACGCAATCCCCACGTTTATGTTTGTAAGGGAAGACGGCAGCCTACAAAATATACGTGTAGCATCCGATGATTAAACAGTTTCTCTGCGGTGTGTCGCAAAAAGAGTCAGCTTTCTAAAATAATAACAACCTCTTGAATACCCTTCTAACCTGTGTATTTTTATAGCGATTCAACACAGATCGCCAGGAAAGGTGTTTACACCTTTGCAGCAAATGGTCGAGTGTTTAAAAGTATTAAATGGGTCTTCAGATCCAGGTTCCTGTGATATTTAAAATCAATATCATCTTTTCTCCAGAGCATTCGACCTGGAATCTGGTAACGGTTGCGCATTCCCAGAGAGAAATTAGTGTTATTACAGCAGCTTCGGGTAACATTTTATTTACTTAATCACCCGGAGCTGCTGTAATAGCACTGATTGCATACTTTTTAACACGGGGCTCTGAAATCATTGGACGTTGTATGATTAAGAGAACGCCACGAAACAAGCTCACAGCAGTCTAGTTGGGAAACGGATGTGCATAACCGTTTCCAGAGAGTCATTATGGTATGACTCTGCCGACATGAGATACTGCAACCAGGGATGTACAATCGTCCAGGAATATTGCTTTCTGTTAAATACATTTCATTGCCATAAAACCTTCACCAATGTCAATTCCATCCTACAGGAGTAGGGTGTACATTTAGCTTGAATGACCAGCAAGTCAACATTTAAGGGTCATCCTGAGCTGGCTATTCCCCCTAGATGAACGGTTCAGCCACTCTTGGTATATTCTTGCAAATCCAAGAACAGGCCGTGATTCCACCTGAGTCAGTTCCGGTAGCATACAAGATTATAATCCGAATGCGAATCATTAAAGCCCCAGATCAACTGCTCCAACTCTAACACATTTTTAAATAATACGTTTTATTGTCCATTATCATCCAACACATGTATACACATTGCACAAAACGACAAATTGTTGTAATTACCACATCCACCAATTAATATTATTCCTTCGTCATAATTTTGGTGAAAAACGGTTTACCATCCATCAACACAATACCATTCTACCTTATAGAGTGGAATAATTTTTTAGATCTACAATATCGATCTCCAGAATTGATGTTGGCCATGTGCATGGTTACGCTATGCAGCTTTACGTTAGTAGAAGACAAGGTTTAACGAGAAAAAGTATTTCGATTAGTGACTCAAAGGGTTATTATGGGCGACGAGTATCTAATGGGATTTGGATATACTTTTGCGTTTCGAGGTTCAAAATCACAAAGAGCACACATAACATAAACAAAACTTTTAATGACAGGGAAGTAAGGATTGTTTCTTTACCATTATATATTTATATATCTACATCACGATTTCATGCAATAATACTTTCACATGTAGTATTATCTTAACCCTAATCATGATCTCTAACTACGGTCCATTAGGCAAACCGTAACAGGACAGAGAACTAGACGTCGTAACGAAAACCAGCCGACTTATTTTTAGGAATTCCGAATAACATTCGTGGCCTTAAGATTTCTCCGAATTTGCCGATATTTGAGCGAATTAAGAGCCAGGCAATGTGTTGTTTATTTCATCACCTGTGAAACCACATGTCGGTATCCGTGTTTGTTTTGACTTACGAGACGATCCAATGTCGGCTCCCGGTCATCAAAGGGACCGCCCCAGCGTATTCTTGACAAAAGTTCGGCTTTTCTCATAATAAGGTGAACCAGTCTACCACGTCGTCATTCATTGGCTTCTACTTTGAACAAACCATTCAAACAATAGTTATACAGCGCACATTTTCGTGCAGAATATCATCGTACGAATTTGAGGATGAACCCCAATTTAAATAATGGCGTAGAGGGTTTAATGAATAGTTGAACAAGGGGGAATTTTAGGATGTTTATGTTTTATGTCTGTTGTAAGGTGTAACTTTTACCGAGAGAGAGAGAGAGAGAGAGAAAAAACAACAACATCGGTGACAGTGAAGTGAAGGTGTGCCGAATAAATAAGCGGATTCTATCCGAATTTCGAAATTAATCGCTACGAAGCCTACTGTAGATGGTATCGTATGGAATATTAGAGGCAATCCTTTATCGAATCTTGAAAGATGATATCGAAGCCAAACCAGACATAAATAGACATTGTTTCTTTGAAAAACACAGAATTTTCCGTTGACTGTCAGAGGGTGATGGATAACCGTCTCATGTAAGATTTTGGACTAGATTACAGAGCTCATATAATATCGAGCAAGGCCTGTCTCAAACAAAAATTCGAAGGCTAGCATCTGTTTGATCTGAAACATCTTCTTTTTCTTTTGAAGCTGATGGTTAACTTGCAATCGAAGAAGCTGAAGTCCAATTTATTTTCCCAGTTACTCAAATGTTAAAAGTGGGGGCACGCGTGTGCGTGTGTTTCTTGTCCTATTTCTTTCAATAACAAAATGTACCAGAATTGTTTTTATTTTTCTTTTACTGGTAAACTAATTTTATCTTCCTTAAAATCATGTTTGATCTGATGTTATGCAAGTGGAGGGTTTGAAATGAAGTTCATAAAGACATACGGTGTTCATTACATCTTTCCAGAGCAAAAAAGACAGGTTGTCATATTTTGGCAATAGAGGACAATTTTGTATCACTTGGTGGAGTGAATGCTAATAACCAGCATTCACTCTGCCAAGTGATTTTTCTTATTCACTTGTACAAGTGTGTCCCGCGACTGATGTATGGAATTATAGTCGTCAAGCTACATTTATTACTTCCATGCCAACAATGATCATCATTCCTTTTTTTTCGGTGTATTGAACTGGGGTTTTTTTTCAGTTTTTTTATTTCTCACATCCTCACAAAGTACAACACACCAACGAGAATACACAAAGACGTTACATAGAAAAGACGTACATATCCCGTTTTTTCAGACCTGTAGTAGTACTCCAACTCAAGTAAATACACTTCAAACTTTGGTTTTTTACCTTGACATCGCCTTCGATAAATATGAAATTTTCCTAATAAGAAGTTTAAGTTTTGTATGTTGCTCGAAGCCAAAAAGCCAAAAATGATGTCCTCCATAAACAAATCTATTTTAATTGTAGTACGATCTTGAATTTTGTTTTGTAGGTTACACAAAAAAGTACGGGTTTCTCAACATTCCCAGAAAAGGTGAACAATGGATTCTCTCGTTGTTTTACAAAATGTACACCTATCATTATCTTGTAATTTAATTGTAAAGAGGAAAGAGTTTGTAGCTAAAATTCTGTGTACAATTCGAAACTCGAACCACCTTAATTTCACGTCGACCGTAACTCTAATTGGAAGAAGGAATACTTTTTTCCACCAGTCATAAGAGTGTTGACCTATTACCATTTCCCATTTCTGATTAAGACGTAAAGCAATAATTTAAGTTTACCTACTAACACATATATATCTTTAGTGCCCCTTCTCATGCTTACTTATCGTAGATATGCATGTTGGAATGAATGGGAGACCATATCTATTCTCCAATTTCCTATAGTATCATTTAAATACTGGCGCAAAGAGTTCCGTATACCTAAATAACGTGTAAAAACGGTCTAAATCCAAATTTGTTACAGAACGAATCGTAATCAATAAATGCATCATTGGTATCTAAAAAGTCATACACGTATAGTACACCTCTTTCAGCCCATGTACGATAGTAGACAGGATTTCCCCCAACATTGAAACGAGGGTTATACCATACTGGAAGTGTAAAATAACTGTTTTTGTCCGATTCTGTTAACTGTACGAATTCCTTCCAGTATGTGAACACCCCCCTCCAAAAAACATTTTTAAGTTTTGGCAGCACTTCATCTATATATTGTGTGCCAAAAGCAAAAATTTTATCTAAAGATGTTCCCATATTAGTTTTTAATAAAGTTAACCACTTATTGTCCCCACCATTCAATATCTTTCTCACCCACGTAAGTTTTAAAGATTGATTAAACATGTAGATATTTATCATACGTAAACCCCCGTCACTATAATCCTGAATCATAGCATTTCTTTTCACCCTATCTGGACCATCGCCCCATATAAAATTGAAAAGTAAAGAGTTTAAGGTTTTCATAATTTCGGGGCTCGGAGACGGAATGCTTGACAGAAGGTGGGTAATTTTCGACATTGCAAGTTGCTTTACTTTTTGTAAAAATGTCCAAGAAACGGAGTCGAATGCCTTCTCAAAATCGATGGAGAGAAGCATGCCCGGAATATCGTCATTTTCAGTTTTACTCAATATATCGTAAATCAGTTTAGTATTTTCCCCGATGAACCTACCGGGCATAAAACCCATTTGATCTTCATTAAATAAATCCCCCAATATAGTTTTTATTCTCTCTGCAATGCACATGGATGCCAATTTGTATGAGCGGTTCAGAAGAGTAATTGGCCTCCATTTTTTAGAAATTCCCAAGCTTTTCCTGGTTTCGGGATCATAGTAATAATTCCATCTTTTTGAGTAATTGATAATTCCCCCTTTCTATATCCTTCATTTACAGGCCTCAACCAAAATGTACCAATATCAGATTAGAAAAATTTCAAAAATTCTACGGAAAACCCATCCGAACCAGGACTCATCATTCCTGTTCCGTCTGACAAAGCCGTGCTAGGACCGAGAGCGAATTTGTCATAGCCTTATGACCAATCCGTATATACCCATATTTGAGTGAATTATAAAAGGGCCTATTCAAGTTAAAACGTGCTTTTGATCGGGTAACGAATATACGTGTATGATGCTGGCATAACTTTGCTCTGATCCCGATATAAATTATTAACAGCGAGGCACTAGAAAAGGAAAAAAATCCTAGTAATCCACAATTATTCAAATGAAAGCAATATTGTGACAATAAATTTCTAACATACTGTCCGGATTAAATCTCTAAGAAGGATGTGTACCCATCCATCTTGCGAATCTTCCCAATAAATTGGACAAATCCAGATAATCCCACGCAAAATATAAACGTCTGGTATACATCAGTGTAGTTGGATACAGAACACCTGAAAACGTTACAAAATATAGTTTTGCACTAGGCTGATTTAGATAGTCCCTCTAAAGTATTAAACCTTAATTCTCTCTCTCTATCACCCCCTCTCTCTCTTTCTACGCCAATATTCTAAAACCTATTTCGCAAGACATTTACGCGTTGAATGTACAATGTGCCATCAAAGTATCAAAACGTAATCTTGGTAATAATTATTGAATGTACAAATCACGGGTTAGGGGGAATAAGGCACATGTCACGAAACGGATGTAACCTGGTGGAATCAGACTTCTCCTACTGCCCTTCAGGAAAGTCACATCGACAAATGCCCGTGAGAGCAGCCCCCAAACCGTTGGTTATCATGGTTTTGAAGCTAACATCTCAAGATCAGATTTCGGTGAGATGGAATCTCCATGCACAGCATCATCAATGATGTTCTATGATATACCATTCTGTTTTCCTCATTCTGTGTCATCGTTTCATTTGAGGGAAGTGTTGCTGTGAAAGAGGATCGTTAACTGTTCATGGAAGTTCGAACAATATCTCATATCCATTACTTATTTGCTACCATCGTCAGTAAATCAGTTCTTTTTTTCTAAACAAATTCTAGTATCACTTCCGTTAAACTACCAATTCATTCGTGCTGGTTTGAAATGAAGGTTTCGGGGATGACGACGTCTATGGAATTATTTGCGTTAGCCTGTCAAGATCCACTATCCAAGATAGTCGAGCTAATGACGTCACAGTGACGTCATTTTTCCAGAAGGCATTTTTTGGTCGGTGTTTCTTTTTGTCGGAAAACAGCATGATAAATTTGTAAAAATAATCTGATGTGCAATAAAATTTATACCACTGTTATCCGCTGAAAAGCAAACATTTTGGAGAAAAATGATGGAAAAATCACATTTCTGGTACATGTGGGGACATGACCGCCAGCTTGAATTTACATATTGCTTGAATCGAGGATTATGCAAATATGATTAAATTGATCCAATATGATAAACTGCGAAGTCACAGTGTATCAGCTCTTAATTTTGTGTCGTTCCGGAGACAGGATAGAAAGTCTGGTTGCGGCGGGACATAAAAGGTCACCACCCCCAGGCCTGGTAGGTTTAGAGAACTCAATTCGCCAATCAACCGTCGCTCACTGACGTAAATCCCGTTCAATCTCGTATACCTTCACCAGGACTCGTTTCCTCTTAATTCAGGAAGATGGCCTGGTTTTACTCAACCTGTAACACGAGGCTGATAAGAAACTTGGCAGGAAATTAGCCTCCAGAAGTGGTGGAATAAACTCTCTCCCAGAAGATATATTCTTATATCAAAGGATATATTCCGTTTATTCCACGGGATGATCACCCGAATATTCAGCCTGGAGAGCAACAACAGTCAAACGCAAGGGCAGCATAAATAGACATCTACATCTTGCAAACGATCGCACATTGACAAATGATAGACGACATGTTGGCCACAGACGAAATTGTTGTCCAATGTTTGAAATTACACTAGAGCTAGGTTGACAGTCAAAACATGTAGTGATACAAGAATACAACTCTTTCACAAGGCATAGCTCAGTGATCTTCTAGGGTTATCCGTGCCCTAGAAATCTCTTGGGAAAGCTGAAACTTTTCCCGATCCAATATGAAACACTTGTCTAAACGAATTAGCCCTCTCTGTACCGTATCGTACAGTTGCATCAACAGAAAAAGTTCGGCATTTACCGGTCATTGACAATTTCTTCATCTAACCCACTGCTAGAGTGTTCAGATATATCTGGTTGAAGGTATACGGTACACATTTTGTTATTTAAGTTAGTAATGTTATTAAAATATCTGTGATTTATTGGACTGATATATAGGCTTATAGATTTGGGTCCTCACAGCTTGAAAGTATCTCCTTGATGGACTTTATTCATATGCATTTTGAAAGGCGGAAGCCTAATAAATATACATGCATCATCTGCTGATTATGTCGCAACGTCAGCCAGTTTTTCTAATTAATAACAGCCTCTTGAATATCCATTCTAACCTGTGTAATTTACGATTGTTAAACCGATAATTCACCTTAGCACGGCCAATAATGCGAAGAAAGAGCAACTCTAGAAATCCACTTCAACGCAGATCGCCAGGAAATGTGTAAATCCTTTGCATCAAATGAATGTGTACCGGTACTGCAAGGAAAGCGTCTGTCATTCTAAATATTACTGATTTCAAATAGTCGTATAGTCGTAACTTCAATCCACAAGCAGCCTAAAAATCAATATGCCTTCCTGATAAAAACCTTCGACCATCAAAAATTGTTGTGAACCCCAAAAACTGATTTGCACTACATCGAGGAGAGGTACGAGAAACCTTTCAAACTGACACATTTTATTATATTTGTCTTCGAAATCGGCATTCATCTAAATCCGATAACCAAGAGACAGAGGATATAAGGGTCATAGAATCAGAGATAAAACAGAGCCGAGATGTACATTTACTCTCATATGGGGTGCAAATTTGGTGTCGAATGAGTGTTTATTTCACCAGTGGAACGAAACGCTGAAAGCTTACACCACAAGTCTGATTTAAATTGTAATTAAACGCAACAAATAGAGGTTATGAAAATTACGCCAAAAATTATTGTAAAGAATGAAAGACATTTTTGACCATGATCAAAGCCTTTAGTCATTTAACGATTCGAATATATAAATATTTACCCAGTCTGAAAAGTGATTATACCGCTGTGAGAAAGTTTTAACAATTGCAAAACCAATT